>CM035807.1:104363501-104420634 GCA_020466095.1 Chlorops oryzae
GACGACTTATTACAGTGCCTTTCCCCTATTTAAAAAAAAAATTAAATCTTCATACCCATAATTATTGAAATTGAACCGAGAAAGGGAAAATTCCCTTGCGATATCTCTGTTTCGGAAATTTCGTTTAAGTCCAGAAAATTTCCCTTCAGTAGGTAAAACAAAAAACCCCAATAAAAAATTTTACGAAAGCCACTGCATATTCGATCTTATGAGTCAAAACACAGACCAAATCCAACGAAACAAATCATTTGAAATGCATTATATTACAGAAAATAGATTTATTTCGGGTGTGTTTCCTTTCTTATGTAGGACATTTCTACAGCCTACCTATGAGATCTTGTACATAATATCCTTCGGGGGTTTTGCGATCATTCTCTTTATCTATTACCGGTTCTTGAGGCCATCTGTTTCACACAGTACGCAGTACAAGCCACGTTTTTTCGCATGCCTTTTCTAATGGCTTTCTTGTGATACACCGAGAGAAATAACAACAGTTAGATCAACTACTTAGAACAGTTAAAGTAACAGTGGTCAAATATGTATTCCGCGTTAAATGCACTGCAAAAGGCAGTCAAATGAACAGTTGAAAAACAGTTACTTTTTATGTTCAAATTCGCTTTCGTTCACTTAGACGTATAAGTTCGCATTCTGATCAACCGTCTCCAGAGTTTTCGATAGCTCAGTTGTTTAAGCTGTGAGTCGACAGTCGTGAGCTTCGGGGTTCTATCCCTGCTGGCGGCGGGAATTTTTCTGAATTTTTTTTTTAATTACAGTTTTTTTTTGTTCAGAGTGTAGTTGTTTTGGAAGACAAAAATGTTCTCTTAAATTTTTAAGCTTTTATTTGATTTTTTTTTTTTAATGGTTCATTTTCAAGCAAAAAATTTTGGGAGTGAAACAATTCCTTAAGCACGTTCCCCAAAACTTAAGCAACCATAAACTCAAGTGAGCATTTTGACCAACAAATTATATTCGTTCGTTTAGCGTAATGGTTAAGACGTTCGCCCAGCGAAGTGGAGGTCTGCGGTTCAAGGCTCGGCCGAGGCGAGAAAATTTAAAGAGATGAAAGAGAAAAAGATTTAAATAGAAACAAATAAATAAAGAAAAAATATAATAATTTAATTAAAAAAAAAATATTAATAAAAGAAGATAAAAAAAAGTAAAAGTAAAAAATAATTATTTTTTCCCAGTCGCTGGTGACAGTTGATTTAACCGCGAGACAGTTATATCAACCATCAGATAGTTATATCCTTATTGACTGTGTTTATACTGTTGAATTGACCGCTACTACACATAAGCTAACAACGTTGAACTCGGTTATTTTAACCTGCTTTTTCAGTTAATATAACTACCTTTTTCTCTCGGTGTACTTTTAACATTTCCGCCATGGCTAAGGCAAAACGATATATCTTCATAAAATTCAAATATCACTGATCGAAAGAACAGTATTCACTAATGTTATGCTGTCTTCTTTCGCTTGAAAACAAAAAAACCTATGTATACTTCGCGATTGTACAATCTTTGAACAACAAAAGCTCATTGTTACTTGCGTCAATAAATGAATTTCACTCACTTGAATTGCGATTGATTAGGCTTATCGGCAAACGATGGTCGTACTTGATCAAACTATATATTTCTTGACACACTCAAAAGATCACTTCAGAGAAAACATTCCAAGGATTACTGTGCATCAATTTTTTTTTTTAGATCTGTCATCTTCTTAAATCGTTTATACATAGAATCCGAAAATTGCAAAAGCCATTGCGAAAATAGATAGTAATTTTTTTCGAAATATTCGACTGCCGAGTCGCAAAAGCTGCCTGCAACTGAATACGTAAAAACCAATAAGTCGGGTAATATTATTTTTGTGAGCTAAATGAAAAAAAAAAAAAAAACGGTATCGGCAAACTAATATAGAAAACGTGCAAATCGAAACTGGCAAAAGCGAATTTATGGAGTTTAAAATAATAAATGACAGCTAATATAGATAAAATATAGACCTTTTGATTTATTACGCCTAACTAGTTGTCTTTCCCATACAGGCTGGATCATTGATATACTTTGAGCTTAAGCCAGACTTAAAGAGAAGTAGTTGTCTGGGAATTTTATTGGAAAAATCTAAAGTCCAACAGTCAAAAAAATCAGGGATTACATGGTATGATCACACCAACAAATAACCCTTTCGATCCCAATCATGCTTGAATATTTTCGGATATCTATAGCAGTCTCCTGTAACTCTATAACCTACTATAAAAAAAAAAATTCGCTTTTAATGATTTAAAAATTATGTGAGCATTGCGCTGTAAACTCTTCTCGGATAAAAGGGATCCTCAGTGGCCAAATCGCTGCTTACAGAAGCTATGAACCGCAACACATTTCGAAAGAGGTAGGCGGTAATGCACACAACCTCATATACCATCCTGGTATACTTTTGCTCGGACGTGGCCGTTTTGTAGAGTGAAGGCCTACCACCACCACACATAGTCAGCTTTTGGTAGGCAGGTCGCCTATAATCTCGTATACTTTGTAGGCGGTACGTACTGTTCGCCGCTGAAGAAGCCTAGGAAAGCCAAGCACTAAAATAATATATAACTATATATGTCACTCCGCAGCCGTTTCTATTTTGGCTCTTTTCAACACGATCTTGGGTACCCACCACGGTCTTGGGTATCCACCAAAATGAGCATTTTTCACTTAGGTACTCACCAAAAGTATTTCTCTCTCGCTCTTTTTTTGCCTGCCGAGTAACAACCCTTTCTAACTGGCGCGAAATGTCCCGCCCAAAATCTATGAGAGTCACATATATAGTAATATATGACTAAAATCGACCAAACTTAAAACACCTATAAATGTGTTCATTAGCTTGTAAGCAATAAATCAATCGCTCCATACAAAGTTATGGTGAAAAAGTTCAACTGTGGTGAACCACGCCATAGCTCACACTATAGTGTGGTGAACCTCCCCCTGCAGGACTTTTATCAACCGATTAGTAAATAAGTTAATGAAAAGCGAACTTTTTCGCAACTGCCTAGAAATCGGTGAAAAAGTCATCTAGACATCAACCAAACTAGATACGAAAATAATTTATTTCTGATGCTATAATTCAAGGGTATGAATTGCACTCAAAGTTAGTTTAAAAGGCTAACCGAGATTCAAATCAATAGTCAACCAATCCGTTAAAATTGCTCTGATGAGACCCCAAACGGCAGTTCGAAACGTAAGTCAGCCAAAATAGTCGCCTATGGATTTCTTTCTGATGCATCGCTTGAAAAACATTTTCACATTCATTAATAAATTATTCTTCTTCTGCTGAAAATAGAAAAGATAAAACCGAACAAGGGAATTCGAATGAAAGTAATTTTTTATTGAAGCCAAGGAAAGAAGTCGATTAATCAACCAGTTGGGCTTATTAAAAAGCTAACTTTAAAATACTTTAAAATCGGTTCGATTCCCTGCAGGGACGTAATAGCTTTTGGCCGAAGTTGCAGCTATAGTTCTATATGATCCCAAATATATTTAAATATGTTGATATTGCTATTTATGCCTTACAACAACAAAATATAACTGAAATTATTCTTTTTAAATTCTGCTTTTCAATTAATTTGCTTGACCCATCGTTTAGGCGTTATCGTCAGTGCGCCATTATCGCCGCGAGTGCCAATATAATCTCACATTATATTTAGTATTAATTTTAAGGCTTTTGCTCAATTTTTCCAAGCTCCAATACTTCAGCAAAAACAGAAGCCTTCGACATAAAGTTGAAATACAAACGAGCGGCTTCAAACTTATTTGCTTTGACCTAAAAAAAATCCAAAGTCCGGAAATAAAGAAAAATACGAAATTGCGTTAAAAGGGCAAAGTCTCCTCTCGTTGTCAATTACATTTAATAATTTATTTTTACTGATTCGGCCTTCAACTTTTCTATGGCACATTCTCATCGTTCAAACTGAACCAAATTACCCACAAAAAAAAAAATAAATAAATAAATAAAAAAAAAATTCACAGCTTCGACCCCGACACGATGAGGGATAATAAATTCACTTTCCACAAATTAAATTTAAACCATCAATCATATTAATTATTTTGAAAACACAATTAGATGTGTTTAGGAATTTTAATATTTTAAGGGTCGACAAT
Organism: Chlorops oryzae; assembly: GCA_020466095.1. NCBI lineage: Eukaryota > Metazoa > Arthropoda > Insecta > Diptera > Chloropidae > Chlorops > Chlorops oryzae. The sequence continues at coordinate 104,367,636 of CM035807.1, forward strand.
AATGCAACTCACTTTTTTTTTAAATATTGTTTTTAAGACTCGAACTTTTCAGTCGCCGAATTCAAACTCAACTTGTCCGGCGTTTTTAACCGACTAAATCGTTTCGTTCGAATTCAAAAAATCTTTTATTTGATAAATTGAAAAATTGAGCTCGAATGCATGTATATATGTGTGTATGTATATGTGTATGTGTGTATATATTTTGTTGAAGAGACAATAATGCTAAGGGTCTGTGCGACATTAGCGTTGTGGGTAGAGATAAGCCGACAATTGTAAAGTTAGATATTTTTATTTTGCCAGTGAGTGTAGAATAAAGTAAAAGTTCAAACTCTGCTCCACTGGATTTATACTAAAAGAAATCTCGATAAATAACATTTTGTTTCACAGCGAGGAACGAACGGAGAAGTGACATGGGTGATTTGTTTCTTTCCTCCTAACTAGAGATGGGCACGGGCCTCAATTTTGAGGCCCGGCCCGACCCGAAGCAGATTTTTCCGGGCCTGTCCCGGCCCGGCTCGGAAAATTTTCAAAGAGGCCCAGCCCGGCCCGGCCCGAAAAAAAATGATAAAAAAAAATTAGTTTGTAGTTGCAGTAGTAAGAAGTTCTTCGACTATATAACAGAGTGTATTATATATAAAAGTAGTTTTTTTTTTACATTTATTTTAGAAATATTAAAAATAGTGAGGATATAATCTTTCTGAAATATTTTGAGGAAATTAGTGTTTTATATATAAGTACATACTTTTATAGCTACAAAATAAAGCAAAAGTCATTCAAATAGAAAAAAAAATAACTCAAAATTAAATTTAAGCTTAAAAAAAGGAGTCTCTTAAAAAAAAAATCATGAAATTAGAAATCTCTCCAAGAATGAGAGATATTGATACAGATTACGACATCAGAAATTTTTGTTGTAAATTACGTTATTGTTCCATTTTTCCCATGTTTGGGCTGCGACATCGTTGTTCTCCTGAGCCATTTTCAAAGCTGAGTTCTAATCAAAAACTTTTCACTTGCCGAAATAACGCAATAAAAGAAAACGGCCTTAAAAATGGCATAGGAACACAGAGATGTCGTAGCCCAAACATAGGAAAAAAATTGAACAAATAACGTCATTTACAACTAAAACATTCTAATTTCGTGATCTGTATATCTATCATTCTTGAAATCTCCCTACATATTTTTATGTAATTATGTAATTCAATGAAATAAGTGTCTTTCCGATAAAAACATTGTTCAGTGCTTAATATGTAGCGGGCCTCTTTTCGGGCCTACGGGCCTGCGGGATTTCAACCTGAGGCCCGGGCCCGCACGGAAAAAGCCCGTTTTTGATTTTTTGGCCCGAAGCCCGTATTTTTTGACCTAGGCCCGGCGGGCCCCAGGCCCGGCCCGTGCCCATCTCTACTCCTAACCAAAATAATATAAGTATATTAAAACGATATAAGTATTTTAACCAAATTCCATAAAGAATGAAAATGTTGGAACGAAAAAAGTTTGTGTGGAAAATGGGAATTAATTACACTGTGGTAGTTTTTTTTTTCAAAAATTTTAAAATACAAGACCGAATATAACGGTTTCCCCTATTTCGGGCACGAGAGAAATCGACCTGCATCATAATTTTTTTGAGTTATCGGTATAAGCTGCCGCATTAGGGAGCTATACCCATTAGGGTGCTCCCTTTTTTAAGTAAAAACTTATTTTTAAAAAATGTGCCTAAAAATATGCTATGATTTTTATTTAATTAACTTAGTATATTTTGAATGTGGCTTAAGGGGCCGTCCATATATTACGTCAGCATGTTTTTGACCATTTTAAACCCCCTGCTCCCCCTTATCGTCAATCGTCATCGTCCAGAATCCCTCCCCCCTCCTTTGAGCTCTTTATTATTTCACAAGTAAATAGAAATTAATTTCTTCAAAATATAGTTTTATAGTGTTTTCTTATAAGATAGAGATGACGACGTGATCCCCCCTTCCCCTCATCGGCAAGCGTCATCATTCGCGAGACCCCCTCCTCACCCCTGTATGATGATGTAATATATGGACGACCCCTAAATAAAGTTGAAAGAATTTTTGTTTTTCGTTTTGTATTTTAAGTTATATTTAAACTTTTAGTTGTGGAAGCGACCCCTAAAACTCAATTAAACAAAAAAACAAAAAATCATGAGTTCGTTATTTAGATAGTAGAACCGAATGGCGAGGTAGCCCGGCAACTTTCAAATTTAGGAGCACCCAAGTGTATATACATATGAGTGATTTCTGCAATTATTTAATCGTTAATGGGCTCTACGCCCATATGCAGGAAGTAAATTTCCTATACTAAACACATGCAAAAAAAACCAAAAAGTACTTTAGAGTTACTTCTGATACTTCAACGAATACGCAGAGTTGCATTTACATCAAACATTTTCTATATTTCTGTTGACTTGTCATCGAAATTTCAACTCTGATTTCGTTTCTTCACAAGAACGAGCTCTATACTTCCTGCATATCTGCGTAGAGCACACATTGGTTCATATTTTATCAAACGTCTCAAAAACAACCCTAATTAAAAAATGTACTCAGTCGAGTACTGTCCACAATAATGCTTTGCTAAGAAAACTCAAGGCAACCCATATAGGGGTGATAGGGGTGCTCAATATCGACCAAAAGTCGTATGGGAGGGGGGGGTGGAAAATGCTCCCCTAAGGAGTTAGAAGGCCTTAAAGTTTTTAGGCAGTAAGTCGAGAAAAAAAATTCTCCCACGATAACGGTTCATCGTAAAAAAAAAACTGTTAAGCGGTTTGAAAGCCAATTCTATGGGCTTTTAGGCAAAATTAAATTCATGGTAAGAATTTAAGCCAATGATGGTTAATTAGCGGTCAAAGTCAAAAATTCTGAAAAAAATTCTATTTTTTTACTTTGAGAGCCATTTTGGTATGAAAAAGGTCCTATTAACACATACTTTTCTAATTTTTTTCAAAATCCTCGATTAATTTACTTCAAATCTGTGGTACATTTGTCATACCTTATTTGCGGTTTAACCTCAGGAAAAATAGGATTTATAAACAACTTGAACTTTTTTTTGGATGAAATTTTAAATAGCAATCTTTGGCTTACAATTGCCAGCAATTTCTTATTTAAGACAAATTTGTTTAAATTAACGAACTTTAGTGGAAAAATTGGTAATTTTTTGCTGAGATTATTTAAATTGATTTTAAAAAAAAGTTCAAGTTTGTTTATAAATCCTATTTTCCTGAGGTTAAACCGCAAATAAGGTATGACAAATGTACCACAGATTTGAAGTAAATTAATCGAGGATTTTGAAAAAATTAGAAAAGTATGTGTTAATAGGACCTTTTTCATACCAAAATGGCTCTCAAAGTAAAAAAATAGAATTTTTTTCAGAATTTTTGACTTTGACCGCTTAATTAACCATCATTGGCTTAAATTCTTACCATGAATTTAATTTTGCCTAAAAGCCCATAGAATTGGCTTTCAAACCGCTTAACAGTTTTTTTTTTACGATGAACCGTTATCGTGGGAGAATTTTTTTTCTCGACTTACTGCCTAAAAACTTTAAGGCCCTCTAACTCCTTAGGGGAGCATTTTCCACCCCCCCCTGCCATACGATTTTTGGTCGATATTGAGCACCCCTATCACCTACATATGTTCACGCACGCGCTCGGTTGTAAATCGGTTTTTTCGCGCAGCTGACGCAGCGTCAAACGTACTGCATAATTGGAAATCAGGCTTAAAGCGCGCCATTAGGAGTCAATGAGGAGTAGCAGTTATCGATCATAATTCCATCTGCAGCTGTTTTAATTGAATTCTTGATTTGAACTTGATTGAAAATGTTTGGTAAAGAAGAGTTAGACAACTGGAATGAAATATTTATCAATGGTAAAATACATGAAACGGACATAAAATGTCCGACCGAGACTTTCCTCGTTCGCACTCTCACAGCGTATTTGCAAGCTTTCGGCTATAATGTCGAAATTCCAAATGAAAATCGAATGAAACGTTTGTTTTTGATAAGACTTGCTGCAAGCATTGATCGTATGTTAAAAGTTACTGATAAATCCAACGCATTCTACTACTACGATCTGGTTCAGCCAGGTGAGTTTCAATTCGATCATAACTTTAGACAATTGCAAAAAAATATTTCTTTCATTTCAGTTCCGAAGAAAACATCAAAAGTATTTGGAATACTATTGAACTATTATTTCTTCTATAAAATGGTCAAAAAAGAGGTTTTCGCTATGTCCAATGAGTCGATTAAAGCACACGAAGAGTTATTGCTAGAGATTAAGATAACGCAGACCGAGATTCAAGAACGAAAAGATCGAGTAGAAAAAGTAAAATAGCAATTCTATAAGAATAATTTCGGAAATAACCAAAAACTCCTTATTTCAGATTGAAAATGAAATCAGTTCGCTCTCTAAGATGGTTCCGACAATTAAAACTCAACTTGATGCTTGGAAAAGTGAAAAAGATCATAAGGAAGTACAACTTCAAAAGGAGCATGAAGAACTTGAAGACCTCAATAAAAAACTTAAAACTCTAAAAACCAGAAGAGAGAAACTTGAGGAAACAAATTGTTGAAGACAAAGAAGCGAACAATTTAAAAATGTATGTATGTATGTATGTAGTATGGAAATCCAGTATGTTCTATGGAAATCCTTAGCGTAGGAGAAAAATACAATGATTTCATATCAAAATATATAATCCATTGAATAGCGAACTCACCGATCTGAAAAACAACATCGAAGAACGGCTTTCAATGAAAGTTAATTTGGAAAGCGTTTTGAATGAACGGATGATGGTCATTAAGGAAATGGAAAGCCTTTTGAAACGTCTCGAGCAGGCAAAGAATATATTTCCACTCACATTTTTGGACGAATACAAAGGTGTTTGCAAAAAACTAAAGCAAAGTAAAATCCAACACGAGAATTTAGCACGAAAGAATGAAACACTTCTGGAAATTATTTCGAAGCAGGAAATTAAACTTAAAAGCATGGAGGAGGAATTCAAAAAGAAGCGGCAACAATTTGGACAGGAAAAGGTCAACAAATTGGCAGCTATTCAAGACAAGCAAATGTAAGTTGTAAAATGCCAATAATTGTAAAAAATATTTAATAATTTCTTGTAGCTTACGAACTTCGGAAAAGCATAAATTGGAGCTCCTAAAAGATCAACTCAAGAAAGATAGTAACGAATTGCAGGAGCACGTACAAACACGGGCCTTTTTGAAAGACGCAATTCAAAAATTATTGGCGCATTACACAAATGGCACAAGATATTGTAAATTTCAATAATAAAAAATTTATGTATGTATTTATGATTTTAAATTAAAAATTATTTCAATTTAATGAATTCGTTAATGCTATCAACTAAAATGTTTGTTGTTCACGCTGTTTCCATCGCTGTTTGCTTAACGAGATGTGCTTTGAGATTCTGATTGAAATCATCTTCCACGTTATCATCATCCCAATTATCCTCCCAAACGTTCACCTCGTCTTCATCTTCATAGGCAATATTGAAATCTGTAAGAAAAAAGTTTTTATCAATTATTTCTTCAAGCGCTTTTTTTCCTTTCATGGAGATTTAAATATACATTTTCTAGATTTTCTATAGATGCGTTATAATAAATATTCCTGAAGGGAATAAATCTAAATACCATCTGTAAAAATAAAATTGAATAAAAACACTCATTTCGACACTACTGACGTCACTTCCCTACTTTTGGAGCGCTCACAAGATCGATTGGCGTAGGCTTTTCTTTTTCGTTCGTAAAAGAAAACATCTTACCTTCAGCGGGAAACTCCTCAAATTCATCGTCCTCTTCTAATAATCCCAGGTCTCCTTTGTTATTTTTGTCCTTCTCTTTTTCCTGCTCAACGCTTTTATCATTTTTCTCACTCATTTTGTGAATTTTTTTAATAGGATTTGCAAATTTCGTTTGGCTTCCAGAAAACTTCTGCTTGCTAAGTCACGGCTGTCAAATTTCGTTGGGGATGGGCTAGAAGTGTCGATGCATTGAAATATCGATATAATATCATTTTTCCTTTCGATAAATGTGTACATAATCGACGCAAAGTCTGCTTTACACACAAAAAAAGTTACGCAGATTAAGCCTGAATTCCAATAGCGCAGGTAGCTGCGTTTTAAATGGGCATAGCTCCCTAATTCGGCATTTTATCATAACGGTGTTTTGGGAAGAAGTACTTGGCATATCTCAGAGTAAATTTTGGTGTTAGCTTAGAATACCAAACTTCAACTCATACATAGATATGGACCAAAAAGTGGTCAAAAAAATGTAAAAAAAAATTTTATGCATGAAGGCGTACCGATAACTCAAAAAACGAACGACGCAGTTCGATTCCTCGTGCCTGAAATAGGGGGAAACCGTTTCGGTTTTGTCTTTTTAAATTAAAAAGAAAAAACTATCAGTGTTAATTATGCAAATCTGTGAAAAAGTCTTGTTATTTTGAAAAATACTTAAGTGACGTGACGTTTACTCTATGCCGTTTAATGGAAAATCTTATGGAGAACGCCGCTTACACGATTACGAAATAAAAATAAAAATGTCTTAATACAGTTACCTTTATTCACAAATTTGATCTGTATGAAACTTAGATAAAAACATCTGGCAGCATTGTATTGCAATTTACCCCATGGCCTTTTCATAGCCGAATAATATAAATATAAAAATCAATTGCTAAGCATAAAATTTAACAATATTCGAAAAATTATAAATCAATTTCAATTATTTTTCAATGGATGTGGTAGCGAAAAAAACATTACTAATTCATTAAATTCTCGCACGCTTTGAATCATTCCCGTAACGGCAACCACCGGACCAAAACATATTAAAAATATATCAATAATGAGGCGATATTTAAAACGGCCATATCCTTGAACTCTTCGGCATGCTATATCGATTGTAGCTGGCAATAATAATCCCAAAAAACTCAAACTTAGTGCTCCAACGACTGATAGAACTGCTCCCAAATTTGGGAAAGTCATGGCAATTAAAGTACACATCGTCAAAATTACAATCCTGATCACGCGTTGATACAATATGTGTCTACTTTTGGGAACGTTCCTATGCATCCCACCCCAAACAATCTTTACAGCTACATAAAATGGTATAGTCGATGTAAGATAGAGCATAATGGCTATACTGATTTTCACCGATTGAGCCCAAATATTCTCGACCGGAAGATTCAATGTGATATTCGGCTGAATGCTTGCTCCATACTTATAAAATCCAAAGAATCCAATTGTTGTATACGTTGTGCCCACAACAATCATTGTATAAAGAAATACTGATGGGCATTTTGTAAAATGTAACGGCGATTTCATTTCATTCTCGATTGGTATAATATAAGCGATACATTGGAGTCCAAAGAAGGCGATGACCAAAAAAGTTGGCCACTTTTCGATGGAAACAACAGCTGGTCTCTCGGAGAATGGGGTAAATCATCGAACATAAACGTAAATGTCACAATCAGAACATAAGCCACTATCAGATTCCCGACTAAAGAGAATCTAGCCAGATATTTCAATTCTTGTATGAGGCTTAAAACGCACATTGGAATCGCCATAATCAGAATGTACTCCTCTATTTCCAGATGCAGACCGGAAAAGTGCAAATTCATAACTTGCTCTATATTCCGACCGGCATTTATGAAATAGATGCTGACGACGCCAAGTAAATTGAAAACGATAAAAAAATTTACAATATAGAACATGGCTATTCCCAATGATGTTGTTTCATGATTCTCATTGGCGAAAGCTCTCTCCGCTGTCTGGGCATAATTCAATCTTGGAATACGATGGCGAACACAAAGAGTTTGAGAAGATTTTACCAGAATATGCGTGCTATATGAGATAAGGACGACGACTACAAGACATCCTAGTATTCCCATAACTAAGCCGATGTGAGCAAAAGCGAAGGGCATTGCCAAAATTCCAGCTCCTACAGCGCCTTTCATGATTAACACAGCAGTTTCGAAATCATTCGTTGGATGAATGATTACACGCTCTGCGAACGGGTTGTAACCTTCGGGCCTCTCCATACTTGGATTTTGAAAATCTCCGTTTATTTTCGCAGAAAATATTGATCTAATAAATTATAAATAAATTGCAAATTTGTATTACTTCTCAAATAAAAAATTTTGAACTGCTGAAAAATTTCATTTTTCTTGCTAAATATTTTTTTGTATATAGAAATTTTTGATTAGAAAAAAAACTTTGAAAATCATTTTAGAGTGAGTTTCCTTCATATAATTTTATTAAATACAGGACAAGGAATGTTTTCGCTTCATTGTTCTACATCGCATTCATCAAATTTCCAGCTGCCGTCCATTTGAACTAAATATTTCAAAAAAAAAAAAATAATAATAATAATAATTTTCTACAATTTAACGCCATCCCAATAAATCAATACATCTTTAGTTTGCAATACACCCGAACATTTCCTGGGAAACTTGACTAAAATAACTGGAATTTATCAGCCAAACGGATAATTTCTCCAATTTTCTGAGTGATTGCGGGATTATTTGAACATTTTTCAAAGGTTTCAACGTTCACTTCTTTAAAATCTGGCACGCCATCTTTATCGGCCAAAATTAATGGAGTCATTGCCATTGATGGCCAAATGCTTATAGATCCAATGGTACGAACTTCAGTAAGGAAACTGCAAAAGAGAGACTTTTTAATTTAAGGGCCAATATTACCAAACATATTTAAGAAATTTTTTAAATCAAAATAACAATGCTTTTTTTTCAATTTCATTTTCAATATCGCAATTTTTGAAGTATAGAAATATATGGCAGCACTGCCACTGCCAGAGCTGTGAGTAGATTTTACAGCTGATCACATTATTATTTTTGAAAATGAAGGGCTTAGCGGCCTGTACACCTTCACGTTTACTTGCAAGCATTACATTATGCAAAGAAATTCCAAATTATATGCATTTTTTAGCCTTTAAGGGGATGGTACACCTTTGAAAAAAATTTTTGTCGATTTTTTGTTTTATTTTTTTCCTGAAAGAATAACATTTCAAGAGTATTGAAAAAAAAATTCAAAGAAATCGTGCTAGCGGTTACGAAAATACAGCGTTTCAAACCGAATGGCCCACCTGCATTTGTTAGGGGACAAAAACTTTAAATCGGTTTTGTGGAAAACGACTTTCTTTTTTTTTGGTCGGTGAACACGATACAGCAAAATCTACTTGACCGATCGATTTAAAATTTTTTTAAAATTTTTCTACACACATTAAAATATAAAATAACCACAATTTTTTAGTGAAAATCGAATTTTTCAAAACACTACCAAAAAAAAATTTTAAAAAAGGGCCACGTATTACCTCGGGACATCAATTTGATTTAAAAAAAAAATTATTTTTTCTCAGATGATCCGTTAACCCTCTATCGTGTTCACCGTAAAGCGACTTTTTTTTGGTGGATGGAATTTTGGCCGCGTGAATTAAGCCCGCGATAAGTTTTTGGTCGGGGCCTTAATTCATTTTTCGAATGAAATATGACCGCGATAAAAAATCCAATTTTTATCGCGGTCAAAATACATTTTTTCGTTGCGGCCTTATTTCATTCGCAAAATGAATTAAGACCGCGCGGTCAAAGTACATTTTTTCGTTTCAAAAATGAATTCCGACGAAATATTATCTGAATTCTAAAGTGAAATTTTCCGCAAATTCCGAAAATGGCAAAAAAAAAAATTTTCTATCGGACAGTTTTCCCGTTATTTGAGAAAACCCGTTTTTTCGAAAAATATTTTTATGTCATTGGTTTTTTCGCTATAACACCGCTATTTCTTAATCGAAAAATTTTAAGCACCCAAACTACAAAGTCGGTTAAGTATTTTGATAATTTTTGGGTGCTTAAAATGTTTCGAATTGAATTGGCATTAAAACCCAGGGCCCAACAAATTTTTACCGGGTCCGGTGTAGAATCGCCAATATCTGAAAAATTTAAAACATGGTAAAAAATCTAAAAAATTAAACTTTTTTCCTCTACACTTTACGATGTAGTAATTTAAGTATTAGATGTGTAGAAACGTTCGATGCACCGTTTTATGCGCTGGAATATATGCTTTACAACTGTGTATTATTTTGATTTTTCGATTAAGAAATAGCGGTGTTATAGCGAAAAAAACCAATGACATAAAAATATTTTTCGAAAAAACGGGTTTTCTCAAATAACGGGAAAACTGTCCGATAGAAATTTTTTTTGTTGCCATTTTCGGAATCTGCGGAATATTTCACTATAGAATTCAGATAATATTTCGTCGGAATTCATTTTTGAAACGAAAAAATGTACTTTGACCGCGCGGTCTTAATTCATTTTGCGAATGAAATAAGGCCGCAACGAAAAAATGAATTTTGACCGCGATAAGAATTGGATTTTTTATCGCGGTCATATTTCATTCGCAAAATGAATTTAGGCCGCGACCAAAAACTTATCGCGGGCTTAATTCACGCGGCCAAAATTCACGGAGCCTTTTTTTTCGACGCGCCTCCGGAGAATCGCTGCCACCGATATATTTATCGATAATTTCGATTATTTTTTCAAGTATACTTTAAATGTCAAATTGTAAGATGAATATGAAATAAATCATATATTACTATATATGTCACTCTCATAGATTTTGGGCGGGACATTTCGCTCCAGTTAGAAAGAGATGTTACTCGGCAGGCAAAAAAAGAGCGAGAGAGAAATACTTTTGGTGAGTACCTAAGCGAAAAATGCTCGTTTTGGTGGGTACCCAAGAATCGGCTCCTGAGTGACATATATAGTTATATATGAAATAAATAAACCAACGATTATTCATGTCTCCACAAAAAAATCATGAAAAATTGTCATTTTTTCGGCCTTAAGGGTGTACCATCCGCTTAAAGCTAGTACACAAAGGTAAAGCATATATTACTCTATGAGGTAAAGGTTTTTGACATTCCATACAAAAATGTATGGGGCAATTCCCTTGTCAGCTAGTACACAAGAGTGAAAAAAAAAGACCGAAGGAATGTGACTTTGTGGTTTATGCATTCAAAAATGGTCAAAATCCCTTACGCACTTAATGGATAGTCTCTAACCGACAAAATTTGGCCGGCTAATAATTTCACTGGTTAGTTAACCGAACCACAGTCCAAAAGGGCACAATCTATGACACTGGAAATAACCAAAGGTTATTATTAACCAAGCTTTAAAAGAGCGGCCATCAAATTATTTAAGAATTACCATTTTAAATTTAATATTAAAGTAATGCTGTCTTAGAACTTTCGGTTCGGATTCCCAACTCAATGCTTTGGGAGTGGAGCCACTTGCAACTTACTCGTCATAATTGTAATTGTCTGTAGAGATTCCAACACTTTGTAGGCATTTGATGAACTCCTTGTAATACAATTCAAAGAACTCATAAAAATGCTGGTCCACAACATTAGGGTCCACACTGGAGAACAGAAGGAAAATGATGTCGCTGCTGACGTGATCCATATACGATGTTTGGAAATCGACAAACATAACTTTACGTGGCTCGCCCGATTCATCTGAAAGGAATCAAAAGGAAATTTTCATAAAATCCAAAAATTAGAAATACAATCAGTGAAAGCAATCTTGGACATACCATATTTCAGCAAAATATTGTTGATCCATAGGTCACAGTGTCCAATTGATGTAAATGGGCCATCAGCTATGTTGGGCTTTTTAACGCGCTCAATAGATTTCTTCATAATTTCTTTAACACGATGAAGGATTGTTTCGTCGTTATTTGTTGATTTTTCCACTTCTTTAAGTACAGTCTAAATTTTTATAAGGATTTTAAATAATTCTTCAAAATAAATACTAAAAATATTATTTTCTACATACGTTTATTATTGAGTTCTTTCCCTTTTCACTCATATTATTAAATACTTGAAAAAAATCAAAATATGGGCGAATTTTCTTCTCAAACACTTCCGGCTTCTTCAAGCGCAATGCAATTGACAACGCATGAAATTTGGCCACTTCCGTAATAATCAATTTCGTTTCGGCCAAGTTGAACATCCTATGGCGATCTCCGGCCTTATATCCGGAGGTTTGTAGATTTTCCAGCACAATCACAGCATCACGATCCACTGTCTTCGAATTCGGATCAAGGGAAACTCGTGAACCATAATATTTCGCGAAACTGTCGAACAAATCCGCCTTTTTCACACCCAATTCCAATTGTAATTTTCTAATCTCTGAGCTCAAATCCCTGTAAGCAGCAGCCTCGGTGCGGAAAGAACGTTCGGGTTGAAAGACTGTCATGAAATACTCATTTGTAAATGGTGTTAATTTGGCAACAAGTGGCAAATCTTCGATGTCACCCTTTGAAGTTTTAACTTTTGCCGCAATCGATATCATCAAGCTGCCATAATTATCTCCCGGTTTGGTTAGATATCGACTGGTGTAAGAAACGATTTCACCACCATCTAAATATGGCTGTATCACCTCTGGAAGGTCTTTGATTTTTGGTGATTCCTCCATCTCTAAGAGAGTTAAGCAAATAAAATCTAAGACCAAAAATATAAATAGATTTAAAATTGCAAATTTCAACAATCATGCAGATTTAACAATGAAATTATTAAGAAAATACAGATTTCCAACAAAAGTCTAGGACCTGCATATGTATGTATGTACTTATGAACTATCATGATTTCAATTATGTTATTTAAAGACTTGTCTCTAATATGTAATCAAACGACATGGCTTAAGTCAAAACTATAATGGTCGTGATATATGAATATTTCTGAAATCAAAACTTGCGGAAATACCTACTAAAACCGACGAAATTGCTCCAAGTGTACATGATATATTGAGCTATAAACCAATTGAAGCTATTTCAAAACGGGATCCCACTATCTGTGCCAAATCGGCACAAATTTCAACAATTTGCAACATCACTGTTGAGGCTCACAATATCATCGTGTATTGTCAAAAAAATAATTGATTGCGGCAAAAAACGGCGCAGATAGTAGGATCCCGGATGTAAGCGTTTCATAAAAAATGTGGAGATATTTACAATTGAGCAACGATAAGATTGCTCGAGTATCGCGTTAAAGATACATCAAATCTCATCGCATCCAACATAATAAAAATTATGAGATCTTTATTTGTTGTGATTCACAATTCAAAATCCGAAAAAAGTAGCTCAAAGAATTTTATAATTATTTTTTTGTTTGTTTAAAAGTGTTGAAGCTACTTTGTCTTTGGAGGTCCTGAGGCACACAGCATCCGCAGAGATGGGCAATCGCAAATTTGTATTCAATTTATAAACTGATCAAGCATTCAAAACATTCGTCCGTGTGTCTATTTTCATTAATCTAGCCATCGCAATGGGTCGGTTAGTCAAACACATTAATCCACTTGCACTTAACTGATTTGTCTAACCGTTGGTAATTCATCTTCGCTTTGGAAAAGAAAATCCTTTCCAAGTAATAAAGCAATTACTTTTTATTATTGTGTAAGCTTTTTAATGAAAAATTTTCTTAACTTTCGACGCGGAGATTTAATCTTAAAACTAGAAAATAAATTTCTTTTTTTATACCTTTTCCGAAGGAAAGGGTATATTAAGTTTGGCACGGAGTATGTAACATACCAAAGGAGTCGCGATAGATATAGACATATATATATATTCTTGATCAGGGTGACAAGAGGAATCGATCTAGCCATGTCTGTCTGTCTGTCTGTCTGTCTGTCGGTCACACTTTAGTTTTTCGTAATTAACTCCTAAGCCATGAAAGATATCATATTGAAATTTGGCATGGACTTGAACCAGGTAAATGTCCGAAAAACTGCATACAAACTTTTTTCGTAGTCCCTTCTTGGGTCGTGGGCAGTGGTTCAGAAGTTTCAAAAATCACGATTTTTAACGTTTTTCGTGAATAACTTTTTTACTATACATCCCAGCTTATTGAAATTTGGTGTGTGTATAGCTACTATGTAGACTTAAGCTTTCGCTGAAAAAAAATTGCGACATCGCTATATTTATGGTCATCATCCTACACATTAGAAAAAAACACTCTTTCTCTTATTCTCATATCTGTATACAAAAATGATTTTTTTTTTGCTTCTTCTGGTTGTGTATTTTGCCGCCAAATAAAGTCGTCACTTATGGTTAAAATTTGACCACCATTCGCGAAATTCGCAAAAATTTTATTTTCACTATTTTGAATTGAGTATTTCGCAGCTAAACAAAATGTCCTCTAACGGTTAAAATTTGATCAAGACCACCATTCGCGAAATTCGCAAAAATTTTCATTTTCACTATTTTGAATTGAGTATTTCGCTGCTAGACAAAATGTCCTCTAACGGTTAAAATTTGACCATGACCACCATTCGCGAAATTTGCAAAAATTTGATTTTCACTAGTTTGAATTGAGTATTTCGCAGTTAGACAAAATGTCCTCTAACGGTTAAATTTTGACCATGACCATCATTCGCGAAACTCGCGAAATGTTGATTTTCACTATTTTGAATTGAGTATTTCGCAGCTAAACAAAATGTCCTCTAACGGTTAAAATTTGATCAAGACCACCATTCGCGAAATTCGCAAAAATTTTCGTTTTCACTATTTTGAATTGAGTATTTCGCTGCTAGACAAAATGTCCTCTAACGGTTAAAATTTGACCATGCCCACCATTCGCAAAAAGTTTGTTCTTAAATATAATTTCGAGTTTGTGAAGCTAAATCGAAGCACAGATAATGTGTAGCTAGAACAACGAAAAGGGCAGGAATTTTTGTTAAGGTAATGTTTCAACATATTTACGGCTGAGGAAAAGGTATGTGTGCAATCGGCTTAGCCGATGTAAACTTCTTTACTTGTTTTTTTTTCATTTATCCGAACAATTATGTTGTGCGCAATTTTGAATCCTTGTGATCTGATTATATCCTCAAAAACGATAATTAAACTTCATCTAGAATACATATTAGTTATGGGAACAAAATTTTTGAAAAACACTTTAAATATGATTACCCAATAACGCGTTTATTGTCTCTTTAAACAGAAATATCTGTCATTCAAAGAGACAATCAAAAAACTTGTATATTCACGATTTAAACTCAGAACGAGTAATTCCAATTATCAAACACAAAAATAATGACCTACGTAACTATTTTACAGGTATTTGAACCGACAGTCAAACTCACTTGTATTATTTTCGTTTTGTTTCTTGTTTTAATGCGACCAACGAAAACCAGTCGACCTGATCTTGGCAACGGTTTTTAAGTAACTAAATTCGCTCCATGCGGCATCGGAACTTTTTCGGATTTTTCGCCTGGGGGCTTGTTTTCTGCGTTGCAGATAAATTTCGGAACTTTCGGAACACCACCACGCTTCGCGTACTCGTACATTGGCGAATGACAAGGTTATTGCGTAACTTTTGCGGATACAATAGTTTCGGATCCGTAATCCGTATTTCGAAATCACTTTGTCGCTCAATGTGTGGCAGAATCTTGTACGGGTTGACTCTTGAAACTATTAATAACAATATTTAATTAGACTTGGTTTTTCCATGGGGTCTCGATTTCAATTAGACTGCTTTTTTTTCCACACATATATTAGGTAATACTCTTACGTGTATCGAACAGAAGAAGATAACAAATTGATAATGCTGTGATCGGGGAATTTTGAAGATGGCTTAGGCATTCGAAGGCGTATCAACGATCAGAAGTGGGGTATTTGAAAGCGCGATATCCTCGGTTTTTTTTTGTTTTTGTTTTTTTTTTGAGCTAATCCTAACACATGCCCAGAAAGCATAGATTACAATTTTAATTACCATTAAAATTTTACTGGTAATGCAAATCAATTTAACTGGTAATTAAAAAGAAATACCATTACCAGGTAATTTTAAATGGTAAAAGAAAAAAGTAGCATTTTCAGTAAAAAAAAAAAATGATGACATTTTTAAAGTAAACTAATTCGCCAAATATTATGGCAAAATTTAAATTATTAAGAGGAATATCTGTGGGTCTGGAATAGCACAGGGAATGCGGCTATGCTCTTGATCTCGGGGTCCGAGTTTCCATTCCCGGCACAGGCGAAACGGAGTGTAATGTTCGAAGTCTAGCACTGGTTTCTCAAAAAAATCGCATGTTAGGGCACACTACATAAAAAGACATACGTATACTCACACAAAAAACCCCTCGTGGTATCACAATGGACCGGTCAACGGCCTAAGTGGCATCCACTGCAATATACATACACACATACAAGGGGATTCTCTAGGCTTTTCTAACCGATTCTTATTGTGGAATAGCAGCCATTTTTCTAAATGTAATGCGAACAATACCCAGTAGTTCGGGTCCCCTAGTGCAGCACTAACGATATCTCTCATCATCAGTGATGGCGGCTAACTCCTTTCCAAACAACCAGCCATGTATTTTAATAGCGGATTTAACATGGAGATGTCATAGACAGGGACCGAGCGGTACATTTTTGCATTACCTTTCACTAGCCCCTTCATTAGGACAAGGTCGCTATCTACTTAGCTAACAAGAAATGCGTATCGATTATTATGGGCAAAACAAGTGAGCTTATTTCTTGGATCGAATACGGTCGACTTTTTGCTGATCCAGGCGGACTAAAGATTTTTCTCATCCAAGTAAGTAAGGCGATACGTTAGTTGAAATATCCCCCGCTCCATCGGAGCAGATGAGGGAAGAGCTGAGTTATATTTAAAAAAAAAAAAACCGTTTTTATAATTGGATACTTGGGAAGGCACTCAATATTAGGATCTTCATCGGCCAAGTACGCTGCTATTTCCGGCCAAATCTTTTCAGCTCGATTCGAATAATTTTCATTTTTATTATCTGAAAAAGCGGTATAAAATTTTGGGTGATAAGTTAAATACATAAAAAATTAAAAAAAAACAAATGAGCGTCAGGCGAGCCTGATAATACCATACGCCACACACTATACATACATGGGAAGGTAGGTTGAAGTGGCTGCCACTTAGGCCGTTAATCGGCCCATTGTGATACCAAGGAGGTTTTCTTGTGTTTGTGTGAGTGTATGTCTTATTATTTAGTGTGCCCCTAACATGCGACTTTTTGACGTCGTTCAACATTTTGGTCTGCTTGGAATCGTCCAGACAAACCTTAATCTTATGTTTGGTATGGTACGGTTGCTGCAATAACTGCATCCCAGGCTGCAGGCTCAAGAAATGTCCACTCATCTGATTCCAACTTTTGTAGTTTAACTTGGATGTATACCAAGGCAGGAATAAAGTACCCGAAAAACATATTCTGCTCTCCTTGCACAGAAGTCTATCGGTTCTGCAATTGGTTTCATGAGTTGTAGGTACCTACTCTTCTAAATACACAATTTCAGTGCTTACAAAAGTTGGGACATCCAAGCGGTAGCACAATTCATTTAATACTGGGACTATAATTAAGTAGTTTTCTTACTGAGTCGTACTGGGAGTTCCATCTAGAACACATGGTGGAGATTTTGAAACCTTTGATTTATCAATTTTCAGGAATCTATCCATGCCTTTCAACCATAGCATACGCACCTTAGCATGAAGCCTATAATTCTCATTTGGTTTGTAAAATGGGACACATAAGACTCGCAGAATTTCTGAAGATTTTTCATGACAAGGAGCGGCAAGTAGAGCTGGAGAAATATCGATAGTTGCGACCATCGATTGTCGATAGTTTGAAATATCGATAGTAATATCGGAATATATATTTTAAAATGTAAACTTATTTTATTGGAAAATTGCTAGTGATTTGAATCAAGCATGTTTGAGCTGTTTAACATTTAAATATCCACCATTTGAAAGTTTTAAATTTTAAAAAATTAATGGTGGTCCCATAATAATTTAATAAAATACTGTGCATGAGTATCCCTCCTCATTTAATATCACGTGGTAATAAACAAGAAGCCGAATTTGAAAACCTTTCTTGCTCAATTCCCCATACTTTGTAACTAGCACTGATGCTAGGCAGTATTTTGTGACTCTTTTCCCTTGAATATTGAAAAAAATCTTTATATTTCTGTTTTCTTTAGGAGAGTGATCAATAAAAAATCTCTTGTAAGCATTTGAAGTCATTTTTGATTAAAGGAAAAATCGAAAAATTCATTAAAACGGTAAAACTCCCTCGTTCTGGCAACAATGCGTAGAATAAAATGTTAGCATGACGCCTAAAATTCTCATTTGGTTTGTAAAATGGGACACTTAAGACTCGCAGAATTTCTGAAGATTTTTCGAGACGTGATGAAGCAAGAACATGTGAAAGTTATAATCATCATCACCATGACCGTCATCATCACCATCATCATCACCATCATCATCACCATCATCATCACCATCATCATCACCATCATCATCACCATCATCATCCACCATCATCACCACCATCAACACCATCAACACCATCAACAACATCAACACCATCATCAACACCATCAACACCATCAACACCATCAACACCATCAACACCATAACACCATCAACACCATCAACACCATCAACACCATCAACACCACAACACCATCAACTACATCAATCACCATCATACACCATCAACACATCAACACCATAATCAATCAACACCATCAACACCAACATTCACCACACCATTACTATCATCATCACCATCGTCACACATCACCATCACCATCATCACACCATAATCATCACACAACATCTCACCATCATCACCAACTTCACCATCACCATAATCACCACCATCACATCATCACACTATCAACACATCAACACATCAATACATCAACACATCACACCATCATCACATCACCATCATCATCACCATCATCATCAACACATCATCATCACCATTCATCATCACCATCATCATCACCATCACTCATCACCAACCATCACATCACACCAATCAATCACCAATCACACCTAACAACACTCACACACCATATCATCATCATCATCACCATCGTCCTCACCATCACCATCATCAATACCATAATCATCACCAACCTCACCATCATCACCAACTTCACCATCACCATAATCACCAGCCTCACCATCATCATCACTATCACCATCATAATCATCATCACCATCATGATCACTATCATCACCAGCATCATGCTCCCCATCATCATCGATAGTTTCGATTGTTGAAAATTTTTACAATCGATAATTTTGATAACCGAAATATGAATTTTCGAGCGGCTCGCCCTTATCTCAATTAAGACATATTTAGGGATTTGTCCATTTCAAAAAGAAGAAAGCCCTCTGTCACCGCCAACACCACCTTTCCATTGCTAAAGTAAATGTCCATGAATCAAAACTATCAAGTCTTCAAAAACCATCGATGTTTTCGATAAATTGAAACCCCAGTGACCTAATTTCTTATGTCCTCTTTAAGTAAAATAATATTATGCAGTAAAAAAATTTGTTAGGCTTTTATTTAAAAATTAAAATTAAAAATGTACTTAGGTACTAAAAAGTAAAAAATAAGTTTTTGCTAAAATTAGCTAAGGCTCATACATCTTTAGTTTCAAAGGTATTTCAACAGAAATATGCCATTAACGTATGAAGTTTCTTCACGGTACTGTTGTATTCATATGGCAATAAATCAAAAATGGCGAATTTAAGGCGTTTCATCCTTCAAGAAGCGCCAAACTTTCATTTAAACTCATATGAATACAGCGTCGGCAGAATTTTGTCTCTCAAGCACACGTCCTTGGGAAATCGAATTCTGGACATCACTGCTTTATATTGATAGAAATACCTTTTTATAATCAAATTGCATTCGAAACTCTCTATAATAATTCGCAAACTATAGGAAAACTAATTCGCCTTTTATTGATTTCATTCTTCGGTGCGCCAAGTAAACTGAAAACATTTTGAGAAATCTTAGTATATATACGTTGGTCAGATTTCCTTGCTATCAGGGAGTTCGTAGTAGAGAAAGATCAACGTCCCAATAATTGTGCTTACATATATTTTTTTAAGACGCTATCAAAATAATTTGAACTCTCGAGCTAATCGAAGAATGTCTGCTATTTTCTTTGTAATCTCTGGAGATTCAACATGTTCCCCAAACGTATCCGCATTCACATCCTCGAAGCTATCAGGAATTGCAGTTTTTTCGGCCAAAATAATCCTTGTCATGAATATTGCACTATAAATAAATCGCGGTCCATAATGCCGCATTTCCTTGAGGAATCTAAATAAAATAGAAGATAAATTCGACTTTCGTTTGAATTGTTTTGGCTACCAAGAAGATCGGATAGTCAGTGGAATTGATTTAAGAATGCCTCGAACTAAAAATTTTTTCAAATTTGGTCACGAATGCTCATAAATTCCTTGGAGTAGCTCCTCAGCTTTGATTTTGACTTCTCATCTAACGGCTTATGGATCCTTTTCAATTATTATCATATTATATTATCGTAACAGTGAAATAACTTACGACAAATAATCATAGTTTTTTGTAGAGACCCCAACGCTTTCCAGGCAGTTGATAAACTCTTCGTGGTACAATTCCAAAAGATTATTATAATGTTGCTCCAGAACATTTGTGTCCACACTGGTGAAAAGAAAGAATATTATGTCGGCAGCGACATTATCGAATTGGGTCAATTGGAAATCGACGAATTTCAGTTTGATTGGTCGGCCGGAATTGTCTTAGAGTAGCGAAAGATTTGATCATTAAAAATTAGCTCGAATTAGTTAATAAAATCACTATTTTCATTACCGTATTTTAGCATAATGTTGTTCATCCACAAGTCAAAATGTGCTATTGATACATAAGAGCCTTCAGGAATATCTGGGGATGCTATGTGATCTTCGAATTCCTTCAAAATTTCCTTAGCGCGATCACAGATCATTGCGTTATTATTTGTTGCTTTTGCGATTTCTTTTAATGGGGCCTGAAAATATTCAAAAATATTTTCTTAATTTACCGAATTCCATTAAACAACTCGAGATGGCATACAACTTTCAAAAATATTTTGTCCTCTTCAGTCGTACCAGCGAAGACATCGAAGGGTTCAAAATATGGACGAATTTTCTTCTCAAACACTTCCGGCTTTTTCAAGCGCAATGCAATTGTCAACGCATGAAATTTGGCCACTTCCGTAATAATCAATTTCGTTTCGGCCAAGTTGAACATCCTATGGCGATCTCCGGCCTTATATCCGGAGGTTTGTAGATTTTCCAGCACAATCACAGCATCACGATCCACTGTCTTTGAATTCGGATCAAGGGAAACTCGTGAACCATAATATTTCGCGAAACTGTCGAACAAATCCGCCTTTTTCACACCCATTTCCAATTGTAATTTTCTAATCTCTGAGCTCAAATCCCTGTAAGCAGTAGCCTCGGTGCGGAAAGTGCGTTCGGGTTGAAAGGCTATCATGAAATACTCATTTGTAAATGGTGTTAATTTGGCAACAAGTGGCAAATCTTCGATGTCACCCTTTGAAGTTTTAACTTTTGCCGCAATCGATATCATCAAGCTGCCATAATTATCTCCCGGTTTGGTTCAGATATCGACTGGTGTAAGAAACGATTTCACCATCATCTAAATATGGCTGTATCACCTCTGGAAGGTCTTTGATTTTTGGTGATCCCTCCATCTCTAAGAGAGTTAAGCAAATAAAGTAAACAATCCCAAAAGTGAAATGTTAAATGTAAAAAATCCACAATCGATTAAAATTGAATCAAACTGGATTCTGCATGCTCTATTTAAAATTAGAAGTTTTTCGAGTGTTAAGTATGAAGGTCAAATATTTGCAGAGAAATGATCAAATATTTGATCTTGAGTGTAAAAATAAATTTAAAAAAAAAATTTTCAAATATATTTTGCTTGTGGAATGCGGTCATTTTATGTATTTGAATTGAATAAGAAATTCTTCTTCTTCTTGCGTGTTTAACTATCCCGGTCTATCCCGGGGTCCGCAAAACGCGACCAGTTCCTCCATTTTGTTCTGTCGGTTGCATCATCCGAGGTAAGTCCTACAGCCTCTAGGTCCCATTTTATTGTGTCCATCCAGCGCTGTTTCGGACGCCCCCTTTTCTGCAACCTTGGATTTCCAGTGCGTAGCCTTTCTTTGCCAAAGTCTCCTCATTTGCTCTCAGGACGTGTCCATACCAGCGTAGCCTTGCTTCTCGCATTTTCCCAATAATTGGCGCAACTCCATAGCGTCTACGGATGTCTACGTTTGGAACATGATCAAGACGAGTGAGTCCGGATATCCAGCGAAGCATCTTTGTTTCCATAACACTAACTTTTCTTTCTGCTACTTTCGTTGCTGGTAGACATTCGGTACTATAAAGAGCGACTGGCCTGATGACTGTGCGGTAAATTTTGGATTTTAAGCGGTCGCTTATCTTTTTATCGCACATAACACCAGTCTTTGAACGCCACTTAAGCCAAGCGGCTATAAGTCTCTCAGTAACTTCGCGAGTGATCGTCCCGTCAGCAGAAAGTGTCGACCCAAGATATTTAAATTTTTCCGTCCTTGATAGGTCAGTGTTATTTATTTCGATGGTCCCTGCTTCGCAATTGTCTGTTGTCATGTATTCCGTTTTCCCGACATTCAAACGTAGTCCAAACATAGACAATCTATCATGCCAGTCTTCTACTTGTTGCTGTAAGTTGTTTTTATTGGTTGAGGCAAGAAGAACGTCATCTGCATATAGTAACGTCCAGGGAGGTGATATTTGTAGGTCTTTGGTAATTGAATCCATAACTAATATGAACAAAAGAGGAGATAGAGCTGATCCTTGGTGAACGCCTACAGATATTGAAAATTCAGATGAAATTCCGGCAGCAGAATGTACTCGACTTTTGGGATTTGCATACAGAAATAATATCAAATAATTTTTTTGACCATATTAAATAATTGAAAACAAACTGTTCAAAATGTTTTGACCAGCTGTTGAAACCAGAGATCCAAAAAACCTATTAAATTCCTTTTTGGAATCGAACGAGAAATTTTTTACGTTAATCGATAATACTCATGATTGGGATTTTAGCTCAAAAAGTTTATTTTTCGATTAATATTATTACGGTACCTAATAACAATTATGAATGAGAAAATTATAATTTTTTTTTCAATAAATATTTTTAAGTATTAGTTTTCATTAAGTGGAAAATATTATGTGCCTATAGTGTTGTGCTCCAACGAATACTCGCATTGGCATTCGCGAATATTCGGCTATTTTTTGAAATTCGCATTCGCAAAAAATGGCGAATATTATCGGCGGAAGAATGACCTGAACTTAATCAGTGATTAACAATGATGGTATGAAAAATTAAAAGGGAAATTCAGGAAAATTGTCAAAACGCCATTTAGGGCTTCCAATCCTGCACCATTTCGTTTGTCCAGGATCAACTTGACTAAAACATCGATTCAACCGTTTGAGCAAACGTTTCAATTCAGAAGGTAATTAATTTCTGAAAAACAATTCCTCAAGCTATCAACGTTTTGAATAACTTTAAATTCAATTTAAACAAATATAATCTTCTCCGTATTAAAAAGTAAAAAATATAACAATATTGATGAACTAAAAAAGTAAGAAGGATTCAAATAATTTTGAGAAAATTACGTTTTCACTGAACAATGTTGTAATTAGTTAATCACTTCATCGACCAACTAACCAATCAATAATTTAATCAAACTATGCTAAATAACTCTTGATTAAAACATGATGGTTTATGTTCGATATTTTAGTGTCAACGAATATTATTCTCTTTTCGACGTGAAAGACAGTAAGGGAATTCCAATTTTTAACTGCCCAGAGGAAGTTGATGATTTGGGGCTGATTTTGTACATAGCCAGGTTTTGCATATTTTCACATTTCGATGCTTGTCGAATTTTTACCGATATTTACCGTTTTTAATATGATTTCTGTGTGTGAATGTGCGTATGTATTTTTCGGATTTTTTCGTCTCGATTATCTCGAGAACGACTTACGATATTAAGATTAGACTGGGCTCATTCGACGCGTAGCCGTATAATTTTGAGAGCTTAATTAAGTTTTCAGCACAATTGACTTCGCGATTTTTCAATAGGAATCAAAAACCTTAAGAACCTGACTTACTCAACCGACGTATGAGCAATTTTTTATCAATATTCCGAGGTATGATCAATGCCGACCTGATATAATTAACTTGTACAGAAAAAATTATTGTCATCGTTTTAGTTACTCGTTATGATTGATATCGTATGCAACATTAATCCACACTTTCAATCCGATTTCAAGAATTTTAGCCTGGGGACTTAGCAATAAGAATCATCGTCCAAAAACCTATAAAATACCTGACTTACTCAACCGACGTATGAGCAATGTTATATTACAATAATTTTAGTGGGCGTTATCATTGCGTATACGTAGGTATGTGTCGGAGAACTCCCGCGGACAGGACTGTTCGCCGTCATATACTCATTATGATTGATATCGTATGCAAATTAAGTCGCACTTCACATAACATTTTAACTTGTTTAGCTGGAATTAAACAATTAATGCTCCTTGGCTCCGTTACAAATTAATATTGGGCCAATTCAAATAGAGCACCATTTAAGCAAAGAGCACTTTTATAAAAGGAATTCGATCCTTCGAACCAGGCAAAATCGAATGAGAATTGACATTTACAGTTGATAATTCTAGCACTTAATTTTGAAGTGTTAGTTAAACAATTAATGCTCCTTTTGAGCTCTCGTTTAAACATTAATATTCGCAATTCAATATTAATATTGGCAATTTGTAAGTGCTTCAAAAGTCAGAATAAGGAACAATTATTTGGTACTTTACTGACTGAAGACTTATCCTTATTTTTACTTTCCGTCGTTTTTTTTTTTTTTTTTTTTGAAATTGCAAACCTTTTTGCCCGCGAAAACTGAACTACGCTCGCCACATCTTGTAACCAAATAAAATTTTAATTCGATTAACTCCGTTATGTGTATATTTTTTGAAAGAAATTTTCGAATTCGCACTCCACATGACCCCTAAAATGCTCGTGTGAGCTTTAGAGATAATAAATAACGGATTTTAGTTAAACGAAAAGATAACCTTGCGATTTTAAAATACGGTTTTTTTTCCTAATATGTATTTTTCGAACATTGTTAAGCTGGGATCCTCACTATCTGCGCAATCCGGCGATAGTGTGATCGAAAGAAATATTTGAAAATGCGGCAATATACGCCGAAATTGTGCTCATAATGAACAATCAAATCAATCCGATAATGTGAATGGGTTTTTCCTTAACAAAACTGTCGAAATTGCGGCGAGTTTTATCGGCTATTAGGGCGCCGACCAAAGTCGACAATCTGCGCCGAAATTTCCAAACATATCAATCATTGCATGAGAAAAAATTACATAAAAAATAAATGAAAAAAATTATCCAAGTTTCTCTCTCACTTTCTCGCTCTTTCTCTTTTGGTAGGAGTACAAGGGCCGGATGAAACGCGATAAGGCCTGACAGAATAATGTCGAAAAGTTTCCGCTGCATGGCTTAGAAAGTTGTAAAGCCAAATGGGCCAACGCGAAAACGGCGTTCTTAAATGTAAAGAAAAATATGAAGACAAGTCGGACCAGGGAGCAGAACATCCTCAACCGCAAGGGCCATTTTGGAAAGCCATGCAATTTTATTGTAATCATGATTCCTCAAATAGCACCTCATCCTTATCGACATATTCCGTTGAAGAAGAGAAGAGATTTCTGTACCAATTTCTTTGTTCTCCGATATGCGCCGAAAAGTTTTCGACAATATGCGATGATAATGTGACCGCTCAAAAAATGATTGATTAAGCGAGAAATGATTTAATGGCTTTGAAGGTAAAAGGAAGCCAGGACGCTAAGGTGAGTTCAATCCATTTTCAAATATCATGATTTTGTAAGAAGTTATTTGCATTTGATTTTTAGCTTATGTATGAATTTTGAAAAACTTTTACTTTAGACAAAATCTTATGTGTACTTCAGTTTGATCTCATATTCTGAATTTTCAATTCATGTGTGAGCAAATTGAAATTTTACATATGGATAAAGCGCTTAAGTAGAAACATTCGAATATCTCAAAACAAGAACTTTCGACTTAAGCTACTCTTCCATATTGCAACAGATTTTATAAGGTGGTGGCGATAGTACAACAATTTGTCACGTTTCATCACGTTTGTTTGAATTTTGTTCAAATACAAAAATTTTAAATTTCGTTCAAATATGTATTACCCTAAACAGATTACACCATTAATGCAAATCAACGGCTTCATTTTGCATTATGTTGTGCATTTGACTTGAATTTGATTAAATAAATGCACAACTTACAGCGTGAATTAGCCGATTTTTGTCTGGCAGCTCTAAGAAGAAACTACCGAAGGTCACGACATTTTTGTTAGAGCTGGTGAACTATCGATAGTTGCGACCATTGATAGTCTGAATAAGCGATTGGCTGAACGATCGATAGTAGTATCGGAAGTTTCGTTCTAAAATTTCAACTAATTGTGTTCGTAATTTACTAGTGGTTTCAATCCAACGCGTTTGAGCTGTTTAAAATTAAATTTCAAGCATTTTAAAGTTTTAAATTTAAAAATTAATGGTGGTCCTATAATAAAAACTTCAAACTTAATAAAATATTGTGCAAAAGTATCCTTCCTCAATTTATATCACGCGGTAATATACAAGGTGCCGCATTTTAATGCCTTTCGGACTCTATTCTCCATACTTTGTAACGAGCACTGAAGCTAGCGAACATTTTGGTGACTATTTTGACTTTTATATTGAAAAAAATTCTTTTATTTCTATTTTCTATAGAACAGTGATCAATAAAATTCCCTTATAAACTTTTGAAACGGTTTTTGGTAAAAGTTAAATTCGTAAAAATCCCTCAAAACGGCAAAAACCTCTCGATCTGGCTTCACTGCATTGCATAGGCAGTTTAGCACAACTCCTACAATTCTCATTTGGTCTATAAAATGGGGCAGATAAGACTCGTAGAATTTTTGAAGATTTCACATGACGGCAAGGTCTTCTATGACTTAGGCAACTTCGAATTGCGCGTTAGGTATATTTGTGAAAAAGTAACTGTGGACACGCATAAGTCTGATAGTTTAATAATCGATGTGTCTAAATAATTTCATTCAGTATAGTTCATATATGGCTTCTATTTATGACTGAGACTTCGATAGTTTAATAATGATCGTCTAAATAATCGATATTTATGATCGTCATTATGATTAAAATCAATTTTTATCAATAAATTATGTCACTCTCATAGATTTTGGGCGGGACATTTCGCGCCAGTTAGAAAGAGATGTTACTCGGCAGGCAAAAAAAGAGCGAGAGAGAAATATTTTTGGTGAGTACCTAAGTGAAAAATTGTCATTTTGGTGGGTACCCAAGACCATGGTGGGTACCCAAGACCGTGTTGAAAAGAGCCAAAATGGAAACGGCTCCTGAGTGATATATATAGTGTATATATGATTTTTATAATTGATACTCTTTATAATTGATATTTTAATAATTTTCAGGAATAATGTATATCCATACTTCTTAGTCATAGCAAAAGCCGTTTAGCATAACGCCTATCATACAAATTTCTATTGAAACTGGCGGAAAAGTTCATGTGAAATTTTTCAGAATAGGGGTGTATAATTCTCACTTGGTTTGTAAAATGGGACACATAAGACTCGTAGAATTTCTGAAGATATTTCACGACGTGATGTAGCAAGAAGGTGTTCAAGTTTGTCTAATATATGGGTTTGATAGATCTGGATTGCTATCAATTGTTTGATAATCGACAATTTCGATCATCGCTAATTTCAATAATCGATCATTTAATTAATCGATTATTTAAATAATCGATAATTTCGATTATCGAATGCGGGTATTTCACAGCCAGCACCACCTTTCCAAAGCAAAAGTAAACGTCAATGAATCAAAACTATCGATAGTCTTCAAACACCCATTGATGTTTTCGATATTTTGACACCAGCAACTTGAAATTTTCTAAATCTGTGCCGATCTGGCCCCACAAAAATCGGCGCAGATTGTGCTATTTGCGCCAATAGTGGGATCCCAGCTTTAGTATTCCGATTTTATCGTGAGGGGCTCTCTCCAGCTCTGTCAGAAATAAAAAAACTTCATCTAAAATACACTTCAGAAAAATTCTGATTCATTTCTGAAGCGTTTTTTATGTAAAGTTTTTCATTTCTGACAGAGCGAGAGAGCCCCTAAAGAAGAAAGCGTTTTATTTTTGGTTTTTGATATAACACATTTATTTGATTAACATTTAAGAAGTACTGTTGAAGCTTTAATATTTAAATTGGGGCTTTCTGTAATGGTTATTGTAACTTTTTTTGTTTTTTTTTTTTTTTTTGTTTTTTCACATTTATATGTTGCAACTATATTGAGCGAAAAATTACTTTGACATCTACAAATCATTTTTGTATTTATTTTATGTTTTATTTTTTTTTTTTTCTTCACTATGTACTTTTTAACAATCAAATTAAGATTGCCACAGTTACAGCAGCCAGAGTGCTTTCTCAACAATATTGCAAAAACGTTAACAAAAATAATCTTGGACTTTTTTCTTTTTGAATTTTTTTTATTTTTTGTTTTTGTTCTTGTTTTATTTTTTTTAATTTTTTTTTTTTAATACAAAAATATTTATTTTTTGTACGTTTTGCCAAAAATGTATCCAAAGTTATTTAATCTGAAATTTTAATAGAGTTCAAAAAAATTGGTAAAAGTAATCTTAAATTTTTTTACTTCCTTTTGAATTAAGTTTTTAATTGTTGA
The DNA here is from genome assembly GCA_020466095.1 of Chlorops oryzae. Taxonomy (NCBI): domain Eukaryota; kingdom Metazoa; phylum Arthropoda; class Insecta; order Diptera; family Chloropidae; genus Chlorops; species Chlorops oryzae. Next base: position 104,396,388 of record CM035807.1, read on the forward strand.
CTTCGGGCATAAAGTTATCGTATTTTCTTCTTTTTTTTTTTATTAATAAATTTATAATTAAGGTAACGTACGGGACACTTCAATGCGAAATCCACTTGAAAAAAAATTTATTAAACTCCTCTCACGTTAAAATTCATTAATTCAAGTGATTTCCACTTGTCCCAAACAAATTTGTGCTTTCAATTATTGTTGATTGGACGAAAATTTTTTTAAATTGAAGAGCTTCGTTTTCTGAAAATTATCATCATCATTGTGGTGGTGGTGGTGGTGGCGAATAGGTTCCAACTAATTTCGAAGAAATTTGAGATTTATCGGTGAACTTTTTAGGCGTTAATTGCAATTCTATTCATTAAAAATGAAGGAAAGAAAGTGAATTGCTTCCATAATTATGAATTCGGACCACTTACAGGTCAAATGAAATACAGTGTACTCTTCCTTAAGCGGACACCTGCGGGACCGAAAAATATGTCCGCCTAAGGGGGTTTTTTTTGAGAAGCAGGAATACTAGCGCATTCCTAAAAAGAGGAGTGTCCGCAAGGAGAGAGTTCACTGTAATACATCGACTGGCACTATAAAATTGACGCCGACTACAAATGGAAAAGAAATTTGATCTTGTCTTCGAACTATTTCCGGTGTCCTAAGGAAGATAACCCAAAATCCTTCTATGAGCTTTTATTTTGCCGATGTGAAATTAAACAGCAATGTATTTTTTTTTTTGAAAACCGATGTTTTAACTGTGAATGTAAAGATAAACCTTCGTCCTAAGTATTTCAATTCTTCCTTTTGTAACAGTACGTTATCTTAATTCCTTCTTATATGAGCTAAATTTGAGTTTGCTTGCGTATTTCTCAAATCACAGATTCTCTTCAAAAATTAATCAGATTGATCGCCCTCGCAGTTTTTAAAGGTTCAACAACTATTCTGTTGTAATTACGAAAACAAGTTCCCAAATCTCTTCACACTATGTATCTTGTTTTCTTACATTTTTTTTTTCCTTTCAAATAAATGGATTAATTCATATTTGAACTTAAAATCTAATTGTACATACACATCGACCAAGTATACGTATACGTATACATATATTTTAAGTCATATAAACGTTTTTATTTAATGATATAATAAATAGTTATATGCATACATGCGATTTCTATGATCATTTCTATTTCTTAAAGATCTTGATAGTATTAATCCAACTGAGGAATGTTGGAATGGTTTTGCTAATTGTTTTTCTTTTTTCTTTTTCTTTTTCTTTTTTATTTTCGTTTTCATTTTCTTATTAATATTTTATGTTTTATTATATATTTTTTTCTTTTTTTCTTTTGAGAGTTTTGTGCAGCACTTTAACGATAAGGATTTTAACTTTAACTGACAATTTCAACTGATACCGTTGTATTTACTGCTTAATATTACACATTTAATATTTCAATATTTGAATGTTTTAAAATTTTGTTGTTGTTTATTATTACTTTTTAAAGATATATATTTGTGTATACATATATATGTACCATTAAAAGCCTTTCAGAAAGCATATCACAAAAGAGAGGAAGTTTGAAATATTTAAGTTTATTATTTTGTTTCTTTTTTTTCATTTAATTATTTAAATCAAATAATTAATTAATCATTAGCAAAAAAAATCTTTAAAAGCTCAAATGTTATGTAGTGTGATCGTTATTTTATTTTATTTTATTTGATTTTTTCAGTTGAAATTTCGAATTAAAATAACTGAAATAAACATAATTTAATACTGTTTAAAAAAAAAAACACACACACACTCTGCTCTTAAATATTTAATCGAGAAACCCTACTGACTAGTCAAAAAGATATAATTAAAAACACTAAGGGAATCGCAGTTAAATTCTTAAAATGCTTATACAATTTAAAGAAAAGAAACAAGCGTAAACATGTAAGCACCAATTATACAATAAGTATGTGAAATAAAAAATAAACAAAACAAATAAATCTTAGAAACATATAGAATGGTTGAAACATACTCAAATATGACTTGAGCTAGATTTGCCAACTTTTAAGTACATAAAATAAAATATATTTTGAAATTTAAAATTCTTTTTGGTGTAAAAAGACTTCACTGGTATTTTTGAACTTAGGAACATTAAGAATTAATGCCGTTTGACGGAATAAAGCAGACTCTGAATTTTTTTTTTAAATTTTTTCAATTATTTTGCTAGCCTGCCAATGGACAATCTTGGTTACATGTTACATTGCATATATGTACATATGTAATATTTTATAACGATAAGTTCAGTTACTTAGAGGGAGTTTTTTCCAAAGACGTATATATATATGAAAAATCGTAGCGGCATATTTAGAATGTCTCAGTTTTACATCCTGATAAAAAGGGTATAAATTTGGATATCTTAAACACCTTTTATTTTTGGCCGCTTCCTCATAAAAATTACACTTTTTTCGATCAAATTAATATTTGTATTGAAGCTTGCATCCGTATACCCTTATGCCCTCAAAAACAACATGTACACGTAGACTAGTCCTAGCCGAGGTTGAGAATAAAAATCTAACAAAATATCAAAGCTTTAAATTATTTTAAGTTTAATTTTTTCAAATAAAATCTTTCGCAAATCTAATTATGTATATATGTGAAAAATTTCGAATATTTAAACTTGGTAATTGATCTGTTTTTAAGTATTTTATGTATAAAAGCATAACATCCTTGAAAACTGATATTTAATTTGAAAGAATTACTTTTCATTGAAAAAAATTGTAACAAAGTTTTACTCACATATCTAAAATATGAAAAAAATATTAAAATATTCTTTCCAACGCTAGGATAAAAACGAAGAACAGGTTAGTTGCCATAATCTAGTCTATAGGATTCATAAAAAAAAAAATTAAACTAAACACGCAATACGCTTAAAACAAATAGATTAAAATGATGATAAATAATAATGTTGAAAATTTAAATTAAAATTGTAGCAAATAAGCTAGCCTACAACAGATAAAGGAAACAAGTACGCCTCTCAGGCATTTTCGTATGTAATCTATTACAGCATTTTTTTTATGCGTTTATAACAAATCAGAACCAACATAAATGCCCGTTGTGAAAAAGAAGAGCATGTAAAGGGATCTTATTGCTAAAAATAAATAAATAAATACATGCCCACTAGTGTAAAATAAATATGCATACATATTATCATAGAATTGATATCGCGAAGAGCGAACAAGACAAACAATTGCAGCGGGAAAAGGAGATTAAAATTAAACAATTAAAGCATTTAGATCAGCGTTGCCGCAAAATTTTTATATTTGCCCTTCTAAACCCTGTCAGTGAATTCTACGAAGGAGCTTTTAAAGCTTTGAAAAACGAGTATCTTATGTGTTCTATGATTTAAAACTCTTTTAGTTCAATAAAAGACTTTACTATAATTCCAAATATAGAGGAGTATACTGTACCAAGCAGGTTCGACAATATCATGTGGGAAGTTGTTGGCGAAAATTATTGGTATTTTATACCATTACTCTTCCTCATCTTTAAGTGCATTCTTCTCATCGATTTTTGAAACTCTATCAAATAATCTTAAGAATATTTGCCAATAGGAAACATTTTAGATGAACCCAACTTACATACATTGATAGTCATATACCCAAATGGCAACACTAACATTGAGACAAGAGACTTACTGATTATAATCTTTATGAATTTTGTGTACTTGCGTTGATGCTTTATATTGCTCCCACAGTAGCCATACCGATATACCATCATTTTATTCTCGACGAGTTCGTTTTGGACGTGATGCAGCAATGGAATCGTTGGCCGGAACATTTGCATGATCAGCTGCTGCAGTTGCGGCATGGTGAGAAGCAGCTGCCGCTGCAGCAGCTTGGGCAGCTGCTTGGGCGGCTGCAACAATATTGGCGGTAGCATATGTCGAATTTATTGTATGGTTACCCATTTTGTCCGTTCCACGTACTTTTTTGCTACTTGCTACCGATTGTGCTGTCACTTGAAGCGAAATCGCATGTGTATTGAGCTTTTCAGCCAAGAGCAAATCTTTAAGCCCTTTCATTTTTTGACTGTACAACGTTATAACAGGCCGTTTGAGGGTAAACTCGAATGGCTCTTCTTCAATAATTGGCATTATTTGTGTTTGTTGTGGAGCCGCAATCTTTGTTTCTTCGGCGTCGGATACAATATCGGATTTTTCAATCGTTGCAATTATTGTTGTCGAATTTGAAGAAACTTCGGTATCGTGTATATTGTGTTTTTGTTGTTCGTTTTTACACACACCATTAGCCTCTTCTTTAGTTTGGCAGGAACCCTGTTTATCTGCTTGGCTATTTTCTTGATTTTGCTGCTGTTTTTGCTCTGCAAATGGCTTATTACCGCCTTGTAATAGAAAATCTGGATTCAGTAATTTCTCACCGCATGCAGCTGTTAAATCAGCCAAAGTTGTTGGTATTTCTTTCATCTTTTTAGAGTCGTTCAAAATGTTTCTGAAACAATTAAAATAATTTATAATGAAATACGATCAAATTTTCCGCCTCAAACTAAATCAGGTAGCAATAGCCTCTAGAGGATGTTTGCATAAAATTCTATACAATTCGATTCGTTACTATAAATCGAACATATTCGTTTGCAAATGGTGGAGCAGTTCAACTCTTTAATGGTTATAGTTAGAAGAAAATTCTTTTTTAATAATCAGACATGTGCTAGAATCCGAAAACTGCCGGAATCGGAATTTTAGTCAACTGAAATTTTATATATATATATCTCATAGAAAATTGGATAAAATAGGGCTAGGTGCAATTAAGGACCAATAGCAGTTTCGGCTCAAAACCAACAAAATCTGTAAATTCTATATGAAATTTTGATCGATTTTAACTCCGATTTCGTCAGCTTTCCGATTATAGCACATGCCTGAATGACGACTAAACTGATAACGACCTTTATAATGCAAATAAAAAAGAATTTTGTTTTATCATAAAACTACTTACATCATCCTTCTTCATTAAATTGTTATTATTGCCTTCGAGATGTTCGGTTTTAGCCTCATTTTTTACTGATTTGATTTTGCTACCATCATGATCGTTATCATTTAAACTAGCGGTAGCTTCTTTATCCTTAGGTTTGATATCATCGTCTGGTACTTTGATTACAATTTGAGATCTTATATCGTAATCAAATTTTGTAATATTATTAACAAGTGGTTTTGCCCAACCGATATGCAATATCGGAGTAAGGGAATCCTCTTCCCACTGACAAATACCATCATAGAAGCGTAATAAATTCGCAAAAACTTCCGAATCGCGTAATATACTACGTGCTGAATGTCCGGAGCTTTCGGTTTTCATAACATACGGAATGATTTCATTCGCAACATCCAAAAGCTCTTTATAAATCTCTTCATCATCACGACAGCTGTATGTGTACAAGCGTATAACATCGCCGACATTAGCCCAGGCGGCAAAAGCTTCACGATACTTAAGTAAACGATTATAATAGCTTCCTTGATACGTATACGGGTAAACATGATGGTTTCTATAATGATCACGTGCTGATTGTATAGCCTCACGATATAATTGTTCACAACTGATTTCTTTGTGCGATGGATGGATTTCCTCCAATTCACCGAGCGTACCTAAAACGTATAATTCTTTATAGCATGTGGCAAAATAATCAATTTGTAGAATTACTACCTATTGCCATCGGATATCTTTTCAAGTGTCCCATATCATAGAGTAACCACAATAGTTTCTGCTGCATATCGGCGACTTCGGCGCAATCACTGTTTGTTGTTAATGAGAAATTAATTGCCGCGGCAATTGCAGCAACCTCCATAGGCCGATTGCAAACAACAGCCAAACCACCCAAATATAACCATGAACCCGATTCAACGCCTAGCATTATATCTTGTCCTCGTTTATCTTCACTGCCTTTGCCATGCCATGTCACTTCGATTGTCTCGATACGTTTATTTCCAAAAACGACCCACGCATGGTCCTCCGAAATGGCTAGACGAACATCGCGATACCCGAGCAACTGACATCCAGCAACAACAGCAAGGGCCACACCAAAACTATCCAGCTTATTTCCCGACAGATAGCTATAGAGGTTCTGCAAATGCGTTCGGTCCTTAGTGCTGCTTCTTATCAACGAATGCCAAATCACGTCGGAGACTTTTTTGATTATTTCACGCGTCGCTTGGCGATTGTGCACGTTTTTGGGCTTCTCCACTATGGATAAAATGCTTTGGAATTTCTTATAAAGTCCTGCAACAAACTCATGTGTAATGACCGGAAAAGGTATAGCGTTATTCATCACAACATCACCAGCAGCTGCAGCTGTTAAAATTCAAAAAAGGAAAAGAAATTATTAAAGAGGAATAGCGAAGAAAAAACAAAAAAAAAAAAACAAAAACAAAAGCGCACCTGTCGCTCCACCGCTGACATTAGCATTGCTATTACCGACGACACTTGTCAGCGAGCATTCAACGTAGCCAACTATAATTGAGAGCAACGTCAAATCGGGCTCGATACCCTGTGTTGCATACTGTTCCAGTGAATGCCGGAATATTTTCACCACATCGCCAATAGAACGCAATGGAAAAAGCCGCGGATCCACAACATTGTGCAGTGCAGTCGAAGGACTCGCACTAGCACTTCGCGTGACCAATGTTGACATTGTGCTTCAAAAGTTTAAAGAAAAGCACACCAAAATAGAAGGATCAAAACAAACAAACCAAAAAAAAAAAAAAAAAAAAACAAACAAATACGTATATATATTATTTGCTTTATATAAAAATTTTTACTAAATTTACAGCAGCTGCAACAACTTTGCTTGCTTGCTGAATGTATAATAAGTTGCACATTTATGCGACTGAGTGCAAGGAGCTATCGAGCTGTTTTCGACGCCACAAGTGGACAAACAACTTTTCGCGTTTCGTCGCCTAAAGTACGCCGGCATACACAAATCTTGTTGGTTAGCCCTTTGCATCTTCTTTTCCTCGCACTGTCTTCTTTGTTCTTTTTTTTTTTTTTTTTGTTTAAAGCTACTTTTCAAGGAGCTATGTATGCAGTATGCTTTTGCAATTGCAGCGATACTGGAGCTCCATCTATCACAGTATTGGCGTCGTTATTTCTCTTCAGAATGTGGCTAAACTCAGAGGCAAGTTTATTTAATAGTCTTTAGTCTCTGTATTCTCTGCAGTGTTCTTGTGCAAGTATTTCTAGTCAATTTTTTTTTTTTTGAAGAGTAACGTGGGTTGTTCTCATTGTTATTTTAGAAACCTATGGCCCTATGGCTGTTATAAGTTCAGTTATAATGATGAAGAATTCCCAACAGGAGAATGGAAAATATGTACATCTATTTGCCCCAATAGAAAAATCCCGAATTAATAATTTCTTCGAATTCTAATTTAGTTTGATGGGCATTAATAATTAATGCACTTTATTTGGTGCCTATTAGAAAATATCAGCGATTAAAAAATTTTTAAAGCCCATGAAAATTCAATTATGGCGGAAACAGCAATGCATGAAAAAAATCATACTTTATGAATTTTAGTATCTATACTGTAATGACTTCGGTTATTATCCTTGCACTTCGTTTTTCGTTTTTTTTTTTTTTTGACCTGCAAACTGCACTCTTAGATTTTTCAAACAAAAAATATCACAATGTTGCTAAATTTTAAGCTGAAAATATAGAATTTTTGTTCAATTTTGCCTTTAAAGAAAACAATTTACAAGGAAATTGACACAGATTAAGTTTCACATTAAAAACCAACGCATTTTGTATTATTTTGCATTCTTTTTTTTTTTGTCTCTATTGATACATATTTTTTTTAGGGCAATTCGGGTTTGAAGCTTTTTTTTTTTTTTTTCTTTTGATGATATTCTCAAATATGCAAATTATTACTTTCAATCTTCTTATCACGATAAAATAGTTTTTCCCGCCAAAAAGAAAAAATGACTCATAAAATCAATACTTAAATGAACGACGCATGATGAATTATCTTCGCACTATCAATGGATTGCGTTTTAATTGATTAATTTCACGATTCAATTCGTAAGTTCACAGAACTCATAAATCCGGTAAAATTTGCATAACTGTACTTTTTTTTTACATCATTTGTATGTTAATGAAAATAATTATTATTATTTTTTTTTTTCAATTCTTTCAATTGACGTGGTCACTTTGCTGATGGAGTTCAATAGTTATGTATACAAATTGCAGTTCGGAGATGTACCTTCGTTTAATCACAATTCGGAAATGCACATACACACACAAGCACACACTAACGCACACACATTCCAACGCACTTTTATTTCCTTTTCCTTGGAAAATTGATGTTTTGAAGCAAAATCACAAAATAATGACACAATCCCATTCGAAGGAATATTTTCTTTAATGCAGGATTTATATTTTCACTTACTTCCTTTTGTTTTGCATTTATTCGTGGAGATTTCACATATTTTCGTCGCACTTCGTGAAAATTGCGTTTTATTTACATTTTTGATGGGGATGTCAAAGTAGTATCGGGCTGTAGATTCGTTGTAATAACGTGTTTTTTTTTTTATCAATTGGTTTGTTTTTGATACTTACTAGTCGAATTTAATAGCCACATCAAATGCTTGTCAAGCATGTGGGAATGGGTGAGTGATTAGAGCAAATGTATATGTTGTGTGAATGCTTGAAGAAAAACAAAATAATTATAATTAAATGCATATCGATATAGATCGAGATTGAAGTTGATGATTCATTGATAAATGATTCAATTTTGTTTCGATTTATGCATAAATTTATGATGTAATGCTGAATAAATCATAATGAAATTAAATTGCATATGTGATCGATGATTATTGATTAATTCATTTTTTACGTAATGTTACAATATTGATGTGCTATACCGTTGCATTATTTGAAATTGGCAAGCATTGTACGTGTATTGTAAATCAACGAAATGTAAATATTATTGCTGATGTGATTATTTTATATTGGGCTTTTTTGGTCACTTGATTTTAGAATGAGATAAAATATGTTTTATTTCATTTTTCTCGAAGTTTCGCCTTCTTCATGGGTATTTTTATTTTCAAATATTTTCTACATTTAGGGCCAATATTACCAAACATATTTAAAAAATTTTTAAAATTAAAATTAAAAATTTTTAAAATAAATTTCATTTTCAATATCGCATTTTTTTAAGCATCGAATTTTACGGCAGCACCGTCTACTTCCAGGGCTGTGAGTACATTTGACAGCTGATTAGATCGTTATTTTCAAAAACGGACTCTATAAAGAGCCATTCTAACGATTGTTTCGTACTCCAAATTGCTGCCCTGTGACTCCAAAGCTTTTAGTCCTGTCTGTGGTATTGTGTTATTTCCAAAACTGCATTTTTTTAAAAATTATTTCTTTGAATTTTTCCAAACAGCTGGTTTTTGAAAATCGAACTCAAATTTGATGTCATATTTAAACGCAGTGCCGAGGTGATTTAAAATATTTTTAAAATTAAAAAAAAAAATTGGAATGGTAAAAACCAAAAGCGGATTTTAGTTTTAAAAATTTTTTAAATATGCTTGGTAATATTGGCCCTTAGTCGTCAAGATAATTTTATTTAAAATAAATTTTAAAAACAATAAAAACAATTAAAAATTATTTAAAAAAAAAATAAAGAACAATTTTAAAAATTACATATATCGACCAAAAGTACTTTACAAAACCACACTGTAACAAGCACTCAATATTAATATATTATTGTTGATATAGGGCCTATATATATTATAGGCATAAGGAGACCACTTGATATGACGGCGTGTAAATATAGCGCGTTAGATTACTTCTCAGCCAAATTATGACTGTGTCTTCACAAGTCTTGTGTGTGAAATTTGTTTCTGCAACTATGCGGAACCTATACGGAACTTACTGAGCATTGGAAACAAAATTTTTTTTTTTAAGTTCCCAGTTTGTAATTTGTTCTGTACAGAATTTCTTCTTATATGAACTCATTGATGACATAAGTGAAAAATGTAGTGTCGAAAAACTTCATGAGTAGCATGAAACGAATCCAGCGATAGCGGACCGACAACCAACAATCATTAGCAAGAAATTCTTCCTCGCTTTAATTAGTTCGCGCCGCACTCGCTGACCATTTCAACAATTTTCACATGGAGATTTCTGCGATAGCGGGCCGAAAACTTATTGTAAATACTGCTGTACTTTTCCTATGACATTCCAATGGTGGCTATGTGCAATTGTGGAAAAGTTTACCGCGAAATCATACACCTCCGACTGGATTTTGTCAATTCAATCGTTGAAATTGTGATGTCATACACCAACTCTCTCAGAGAACAAAACTTTTTACAAAGAAGTGATATCGCCATCGATTGGCATGATTTATGCAAGAAAACTCTCGATACTAATTATATCCATCGATAGTCAAAGAAATTGGAAAGTATCGACATCTCTATTGGCCTAAACATCGGTGTTTACGTTGTCAGCAGTAAAAGATAAATTGAAATGACTGATACAAAATTAGATGTAAGTTGGAAAAGTATTCCTTTCGAAAAGCTAAGTATTTAAAAATTTCTATTTAGATGCTTGAAGACATTCCAACCGTGCATCTGGAAGGTGATATGTCCATTCCCAATGCCGGAAAGAGAAGTCAAACACAAAAGCTCGGAGATTCGGATTTCAATACGTTGGAAGAGCCTATTAAAGAAACGATTGTAAGTTCCGATAGTTCCAATTTTGGCTTAATTTTATTTTACGGACTTTTCTGGGACTTGTATGAATTTTGGTCAGTACACGTAAAATGATAAAAGTCCAACTCAGCAGTTGCTTTCTTGGGGTTTCATGTGGCTTAGGAAAAAATCATAGAGAAGTCCATAAAATAAAATCTATTCCCAATTTAAATCTTATTCGAATTCTGCAGCTAAGAGACGTGCGTGCCGTGGGCGTGAAATTCTATTGTGTCCTTTATCCGAAGAAGAAATCGAGCATACTAAGGGACTGTGAGTGGGGAATATGGAAATCTTCTTTCTTGTAGTATTTTTAATGCATTGCAATTTGGCAGGGGACCTTTGGGGACCATTGGTATTGTGCACAATGATGGCAATGATTTTACAAGGATCAGATTCAGCGGATGACGTGTACGATGGTGGACCCGAATTTGCTCAAGTTTTTGTTATTGTCTGGATTGGAGCAGCAATCGTCACTATTAATTCCAAACTATTGGGTGGTAATATGTGAGTTGTTGCTTTAGTGGGTAAAAATACTTTCAGTTATATAATTACATCTGATTTTCTTTAAAGCTCGTTCTTTCAATCAGTCTGTGTTCTTGGCTACTGTATTACACCGGTGGCAATTGCTTTGATAGTCTGTCGAGTCATCCTTCTAGCAACGCAAACGAAAGCTCTGTTTTTCCTACGGCTCCTAACGACGGTCATTGGATTTATATGGGCTACTTATGGTGAGTATAAATAATTAAGTATGTATGTGTTATAGCAGCATTGAAGTGACTCAGACTAAGACTACAGTCATTGAGTATTAATAAGGACCTAGTGGCGTTCCCTATAATAAACAACAATGAGATTATACTCCTAAATTGAAACTTTAAATCCTCGTAGGTTATGAGCTGGCAATACAAAATCTAGTTTCCTCTGTATATTCAATGGTTAACTCTCGTTAATAATAATTCAAACAAATAATTCGACAGGCAAATGTACAATTTCAATGAAACGTTATTACAGTATCGTATTATTTAGTGCACAAACTAATTTAACGAATAATTCGACAGGCAAATGTACAATTATCAATAGACAGCAATTACAATGTTCAGAGAGTTAAAACTCGTTAAGGGAGGTACTACCTTTAGAGGCCTACCAAAAAAGGTCTGATTTGCAATCAATTTGTAGGAAAATAAAAACAGTTCTTATCAAATCAGTTTAATATTTTATCGGAAATCTGAAATCAACAATGCATACAATTTCTTACATGAGAGGGGTTTTTTTTTCGTAAATAGACCAAAAGATTTGAGAAATTAGAAAATTAGCCCTTTACACCAGTCTCTCCCCCCAAAAAATACGATTTTCGAAAAAGATTTTGTTTTATTTGCAGTAAAAAAAAATTTGGTTTTTTTACTTTTCAGCTTCATTTGTATTCCTGGGCGATAGTCATCCACCAAATCGAAAGCCACTTGCCGTCTATCCAATTTTCCTATTTTTCTTCGTTATATCCTGGCTTGTAATATCGCGCAATTAAGTATTCTTGCTTTCATATCTGTAGGTATTTATGTAAATATATTCAATAAATTTTTAAATTAGCAAAAAAAAAATGAGATAAAGTAAAATAAAACAGAGCAATAGCAAATTACAATTTTTCACTTATCTTTGTTAATAAATTATACAAAAAAGGCGTATTATTTGAAATAGGTCTGAAAATGAACTGTTCGTTGCGCAGGATAAATTCAAGGAAATCTCATTTGCATACGAAGTTCTAAGTGATCCATACAAACGAAAGACTTACGATCAGTACTGTAATGTGTAGGTAAAAAGATCTCAATTTTATCAAAATTCCACTGAGTGCGGATAAAGGAAATGGAAAATTGCAGAGTGAAAATCCATATTTGCGCGTACAAGGCTTGTACAGTGTGTGTCGGAGGATTTATCGATAAATTTTATGGATTTTTGCAAATGCTTGTATGGTCTATTTGAGCCTTAAGAAAAATAATGATAATGAAACACACTTTTTGTGGACTAGGAACGCACGGAGATGTGGTCTGGGAGCATTTTTCTCTCTTCCCCTGCCTCCCTTGGCAACGAAAATGTGTTACATTATCAAAATGTCAACGTGTAAATAGCGTAATGTCTTCACAATATCGATAAATGGTATATCAAATTTGAAGCTCGAATTTTGATATATCGATATTGGTATTTATATCGCCCATCCCTAACATGAACCAATTTAAAAAAAAATTTTTTGACATAAAATTGTGGTCTTTTTTCTTTGTAATTGTGGACGTAAACAGTTCTCACTATTGAGACAAAATTCCGGTCAAGTGCGAATTGACTTCATAAAAATTGATTTTATTAAAATCGTGAAAAATTATGGCTAACTTATGTAGAAACATTTTGGCTAATCGAGTATTAGCTCTTAATCAGCTCTTAATCTGCAAACGTGCAGAGTAAGTTTTGTCATTGCAATGTCATTTGGAAAACCCCCCTCCAACCCCTTTTTCAATTTACTCGTATTATCATTATGTCGATTTATTATTAATTAATTATTATATTTAATATTTAAAAAGTAACTAACATTCAATTCAATTTTTAATCATATAAACTCAACTTCGAAGCGACGAGAATTGAAACTTAAATTACATTAAGCTAAAGTCAGAAATTCAAGAGGTTTTCATAACAAATTGTAAGAATTTTAAGAAATTTTAAGAGTATATTTGGTCCATTTTAAGTGCTCCTTTCCATCTCCTCCATCTAGATGATTTCTTACATCTCAAAATAATTCCATAGATTCATCAAAGTCTGCGCTTTTGCCGATTCTCCGCGTGATGTACCTACATACATACAATTTCTTTTCTATGACATAAGTTTTCAAAACAGATTTTCTCTAGTCACTTTGTTCTATTTATAATCCAATTGTTTTTTAACAGCCAGTTAACCATTATCGGAAAATCCATCCATATACATATGTACATACATATGTATGTAATGTTTCAAAAGCAAAATTATCGCGGGTGGAGATAGAACCGACAGAAATGGTTTGCATTCAAGCGGCTTTTATTTGGTTCATTTACTGATTTTCATACATACATTACATACACACACGCACAAAAACATATATATAAAATGGAAAAAATGTTCGCCTTTGCTCTCACGACTTATTCCATACATGCAATTGTTCTTGGAATACAAATGCAATGCTTCGAACGACCAACAAAATTATCAATATTGTTGTTTTGCATGTAAAAATCTTGCGCCAGTGCTGGCGCCTTAATGTGCATTACATTGATTAGCTCGGAAGACTTATAGTGCGTTTCCATATAGTGTTTAACTCTGAGATGTTTAGCTAAACACTTCGAGCGTTTCCACTTATGCGAGGTGTTTAAGTTTGACAGCTGTTTGCTTATTTACAATTGAAAGCAGTGTTGCCATTTGTAGGAAAATCACTTGAAGGAAAAAAGGGACAGATTTATTGAAATGGGCAATATTTTAGGAAATTTTCGGTATATTCTAAATATTAAGATATATTTTGAATATAGTTTCTTGTCGATCAATTAAAACGAAAAAATAAACGTCTCGTCTCGTGGAGTTGGAAGTGGAAAACCCAGAAAAAACTATATCTGAAAGAATTTAGGAGGATTTTTACACGGATTTGAAATCGATTTCTGTGACATGGCCCATAATCTTAATGTTATTATTTTTGGTAAAAGCTATCGTTCAGCATCGACAATCTACCAAGAATCATGCAATACAAGATTATGCCTTGCGCATACATATTATACAATTTTTGTCGAATTTTGCCGTGTTTAAAAAATTTTAGGGAATTTTTTTGTAGTCTGTAGGGAATTTTTATTTTTGCTTTTGGCAACATTGCCATCGTTTTTTGTTTTGATTTTCTTTTGACAGTTAGATATGCATGAAATTTCGATACGATAAATCTATTTTTTTCCTATCGATTAAAGTGTTTATGAGGTGTTTAAGAGATAAACACTTCGTTTTCGCGTTTAACTTTTGTATGGCAAAACACGAGTTAAACACCTCGTTTAGGGCCCGAAAAGCTTAAACGCGAGTTAAACACCATATGGAAACGCGCTATTAATGGAAAAGCTTTCGAGTTCATTTTCAACATAAAAACTGAACTCAGAAAGAAAACAAAATTCAAAACATCATTCAGAATTTGCCGCGATATCAAATTATTTTTGAAATCGCAATACAAACTAACCTTCATGTTCCTTATTGTTAGCGATAATCTTTTATAGATACCTATTTTGTTTGTGTCTATTTATGAAATCTTTACAAATAATAACAATCTTTTCTTTTAAACAGATCAACATGGTTTTCGGAAGTGAAAATGGGCCCTCCAGATGCGATCCTTGGCGTTACGGAGGCATTCAAACGTGATACGAATCCAAATAAAATCAATTTGGGTGTGGGTGCATATCGCGACGACCAAGGAAAGCCGTTTGTACTGCCAAGTGTGCGCGAAGCAGAGGAGCGAATAATGTGCAGAAAATTGGATAAGGAATATGCCACTATAATTGGTTTACCCGATTTTTACAATCATGCAAGTGAGCTCGAATCTTATTCAAAATTTTCTAATAGGCTGTATCAATTTGAAAATCCATAATTAGTTCGCTTGGCCATGGGTGAGGACTCGAAATGCTTAGCGGAGAAGTCCAACGCCACAACGCAGGTGGAAATATTATGATTCTAGTATTTTTATTTGTATTTTAATCCATTTTTAACAATAGTCCATCAGTGGAACGGGAGCACTACGCATTGGTGCTGCTTTTCTTAGCAAATTTTGGCAATGCAATCGCGAGGTTTATTTGCCAACACCGACTTGGGGTAATCATACTCCAGTTTTTGAGCACAGTGGCATGAAGGTACAAAAGTACCGTTATTATGATCCAGAAACGTGTGCACTTGACTTCAATGGCTGCATGGATGATATCAACGTAAGTAAAATTGATTCATTCATCAGCATCTAGATTGAATAATTCAATCATTCTTAATTTGCTGGACTGATAACACTAGCTTACAGTGGTTTTGTTGCCGCAATTTCGGAAGAAACATTTTTGAAAATATTTTAGTTTTGGAGCTACCATCAATTTTGTGAAAAATCTTCAGTTGTTTAACTTTTACGGAAAAAAATATATATTAAAGCTTTAGTATCTTAGCCAATACCACTATCTATCAAATGATGATTTTTTCAAGAAAATATAGCTTGTAGTTTTGGAGGAATGTGCTTTGCAATTGTGAAAAATGGGAAAATTTTCAAGCTTTCCTCGATTTTCGGAGTTTATTTGCCCTGTTGTGACATGAGAGAATTTTTTTAAAATTATTCTTTCTATATCGCTTAGAAGGAGGCGGTTCCGTATCTTTAACTTGAAAAGGTTGGTCACAACGTCCTACAATTGTGGCAACAGAAGTTATAACCAAAGGAACAACAGTTCCATAACTACAAAACGAAAGTTTACAATATGGCTTAGGAGGAAAGTTAAACAACTGAGGATTTTTCACAAAATCGATGGTAGCTCCAAAAAATTTTCAAAAGTGTTCCTTATGTCAGCAATAACAGCTTATCCAAAACTCTTAACAAAATTGCGGCAAAAAATAGAAATTTTATTTTGTAAACTTGTGTTATTTAATAATGTAATGTAATGAATTTTCACGTTATTTTGATTTCTAGAAAATTCCATCTGGCTCCATTATTCTCTTGCATGCGTGTGCCCACAATCCAACAGGTGTAGATCCGTCCAAAGAGCAGTGGTGCGAGATGTCGCAACTCATTAAAAATAAGAATTTATATCCCTTCTTTGATATGGCTTATCAGGGATTTGCATCTGGCGATGTGGATCGCGATGCTTATGCTGTACGCCTGTTCGAGAGCGAAGGCCATCAGCTGTGCTTGGCGCAGAGTTTCGCTAAAAATATGGGTCTTTATGGTGAACGTGCTGGAGCGTTCAGTGTTATATCCGCCAAAAAGGAAGAGGCCGATCGTGTGCTTTCACAAATCAAGATCCTCATAAGAGCATTGTATTCTAATCCTCCGATCCATGGAGCTCGAATCGCTGCCGAAATTTTGGGCAATGAAGATTTAAAGCAAATTTGGCTGCAGGATGTTAAATGCATGGCTGACCGTATTATCGATATGCGTACGAAACTGAAACAGAATCTCATCGATTTGGGTTCGGAACGCTCGTGGAATCACATAACCGACCAAATCGGCATGTTCTGCTACACCGGCATGACAGCGGAAAATGTTGAGCGATTAATTAACGAATTTAGCATATACTTGACGAAAGACGGACGCATATCCGTCGCTGGTGTGACCAGTCAAAACGTCGAATATCTTGCCAAAGCTATCCATGAAGTAACGAAATAGAGATAATAAAGCATTGCAGCGAGAGAGCAATTAGAGAGTACCTTAGGCAATGCAATTCCAAATTTGCTGCATTTAAATTGTTGGCTTTTATTTAAAAATTTAAACTATAAAAATTAAAGAATGTAATTCATAAAAAATTGGTGCGTTTCAATTGTTAAAACATTTAAAATCACACAAAAATGGTGTCCAGACATCAAAAAACTATATCGTTAGGGCAACAGAAAATATTTCAATTAAACGCCAAAAAATATGCAGTTAAATTATTAAAACCTATTTATATATAATATATCGCCATTAGTAGCCAGTACGCTAGCCGAATGAAATTCGGAACGCCATTAGTAGCCAGTACGCTATAAGTATCTTACACTGCAGCCACACGTTCAATAATTTGCTTTCAAGTTGAGCACACCTACTGGTTGTCAAAATTCTTTAAAATTGAAACTATGACGTAGGCTGCACGCAACTTGAAAGGCAATTTTATTTTCAAAATGCTGTCGTCAAGGAAACAACTTCGAGTGCTATGCAACTATGATCAGCTGTTAAATACTTGAACGTAAAATTGCCGTGTTAGAGTAGGGCTGCCATAAGTCTGACTCCGCTCACCAGGACACTTTTCTCAAAAATTTTCCACTTATAAAAAAACAACCAAAAAATTGTTTATGGATAAAGTCAACAAACATTTATTTGAAAAAAAAAAATTAATAATCTTCTTAAACATTCATATAAAAAAAAAAACTAACAATTCACTTAAACATTTATATAAAAAAAAAACTAACAATTCAATTAAACATTTAAATAAAAAAAAAAAAACTAAAAATTCACTTAAACATTTATATGAAAAAAGACTATTCATTTTAATATTATTATAAGTCTTAGTAGTAGACCAGGACAATTTCAGGGTAGAACAGGACACCAGGACAATTCGTGCAAAACCAGGACAAATCCTGGTAAACCAGGACGTATGGCAGCCCTATGTTAGAGCTATTGAATATCCTTTAATTTTTTAAATTTAATTCTATAAAGTAGAGATTTGTAGTATAAAGTAAAGATACTTGTGGCATAACTAGGCATTCGATCAATTGATTAGTTGCTTCGAGTATTTATCCAATAGAAAATCCATCACTTCCGTTAAGTCCGCGAGAACAAAAGAAATTTATTCAGTCATACAAAAAATAAAACCCTTATAGACGTTCAGTCAACCTATAATAAGCTAAAATAATTTACAGCCTTAAGTTTTTTAATCGCAAACATCTGAATCAATCGAATTGAGGAGTAAATCAGTTTTGAAGTTTTTCGCTTACAATAAAACGGGTTAGAGTATTTAAAAGGATCAGTAAAAGGGTCAAATAACATTTTTGAAGAAATATAATAAAAAAAAAAAAAAATTATAAATTAATTTGAGTTGTGAAATCTTCCTCGATAGATCGAAAATGCATTGATAATGCGTGATCAATCAATTGAAACGAGTATGAATGAAAGGATACTTTCATTGTGAACCAGTTGACCGCATGCCTAGTTTGCCGAGTTTACCGATATTATCGAAATGAACATATCTAAGGATAAAACAATTTTTCACTATCAGAAATGTTCTATACATATAACTATGTGCATATTTTTGCGTGGTGAATTTAAATGTTTTCCATTGATATAATGGTAATTCAATATAAGACTTTTTAATAAAAGATTTTATTTTTTTAATACTTTTTCTGTTAACGTACGATATTTACAGCTAAAATATGAAAATAGAAACATTGCTACCTAAAATGACTAAGAAACTAAAATCACGGTTTATTATAACGGTATCTGATCTTATCGGAGGATTCACAATATTCTTTGATTATGAGTTTACACAAAAATACATGAAATACTATTATAATTGCACAGATCGATACCCAGAAAAGTGTCGGCAGTCCACCTAATTGATGACCGTGCTTATGCAAAGCAATGACATGCTGTTCATGGGCGGGAGCTGCGAATGTAAAAAATTCGATGTTTTATGATCATTTTAAACAGAGAGTATATTTCAATTCCGATAATTGATTTCGAACCTTCGACAACCTCTTTTACGTGAATGGCATCACGCAATTCTTTAATGTGCTGGTAGTCCTCCGTAATGTACAAAATGGCAGTCAAGGGTTCTGTCAGTTTAACAGGAAACTGGCGTTTGCTTTGGCTTCAAGAGAGACAGAACTCCAATAATCTCATAATGTCCAATATTAATAATAATAATAACATCCGTCTTGAAGGAATACTTACGTCAATAAAACCGGCTCATCGGAACAACCCGCATCACAAGCGTAATAACTTCGGTCGGAACGGTCGAGTGCGACATTGATAACTGCCTTGTTGTTCTCCATGACAGTAATGGTGGAATTTGGGTCTTTTTATGAGAGTGGGGGTTAAGGTGGTTTGATTTCTAAATTTTTTTTTGGCATTTCATAGATATTTGCAAAGAAACGTCTATGCCAATTTCATTGCTCTAGGACAACTCCTTCTATGATTTACCAAGAAATGTATGGAGGTCAAGCACCTTTTGCGAATGAAAACACGTTTAAGTGGGCGTAGCACAAAATGGAGGCGTGGCAGCGTTACGAAGTTAAACTTTTCCAACTTTGGGGCACCACAGCAAACAGTATAGAACAACAAGAGATGTCATTTTAATTATTTTGAAATTTTTCTGTTCGTTCTGGCTTTGTCAATGAACGGGATTTGTGAATCCGTATGCATGCATATGTTTGTAGGAGCTTGTGTGTATGTTTAGCGGTTTCAAAGCAGTCAAGTCAAATGCGTGATGAGTGTAGCAAACGAGCCGAAGTGCTGTATACGAAGTCGTGCTTCTCTTCGAGTAGCGCACATGTTTGACATTTTTTTATATGGGTAAAACGAGAAATATGTTTAGGTCTATCCGAACTCTATGCGCCTTAAGCATAAAGCGATATATCATCAAAGCGTTAAATATTTAATGACGTGCAATTTGGTTTTAATCGTCATGAAAATATACAGTATATCTTTAAACCACTTCTTTAAAGTAGTTGAAAGGGTTTGAAATTAACTCACGGCGCTGTGATATCATGCACACACTCTACGCGCAAACATGCGTCGGCTTGTTTTGAAAAATAAGCGTGCGTAGCTTTACTTGTAAGTTGGTGGTAAGTGCCACCCCACCTGTTAATTTGATTTTATAAAAAATAAATTTTGCGTATGAGTTACTTTTTTTTAACTTACAGGATACTGAGACTTGTTTTCTAAATTTCTAAATACGATTGCGTCCATTGGGCTATTCGATGCAGATTAAGTAATGTCGTCCAGATCCATAGCAAGATCAACAATGGACTCCAGATGTTTCAATAAAATTTTACGAGCAAAACCGAAGTCGATTATGGTTTTTAGAGTTGAGCATGTAGGCTTATAACAAACGTAGCTGAGCGTTGATTTTGTTGGCTTAAGCAGTATGTGATAGAATATACTTACAAAAGGTCCTTGAAAGGTTTTTTTTTTTTTTTTGCTGGATCACATGAATGTGTTGGGAATCTTCAAAAGATACCACTTCTCCAGGTTCAGCCGCATGCACGATTCATTGGCCATTCTTATGACAGTGCCTACCTACTAAACCCTACCCCCTTCAGCGATACGAAGGCGATACGAAGGCTATGCGAAGGCTATACGAAGGCTTTACGAAGGCTATACTTAGGCTATTCGAAAACGATACGAGGGCAATACGATGGCGATACGATGGCGATACGAAGGCGATACGAAGGCGATACGAAGGCGATACGAAGGCTATACGAACGGCGACACGAAAGGCGACACGAAAGCGACACGAAGGCGATACGAAGGCGATACGAAGGCGTTACGACGGCGATACGACGGCGATACGAAGGCGATACGAAGGCTATACGAAGGCTATACGAAGGCTATACGAAGGCTACACGAAGGCTATACGAAAGCTATACGAAGGCTATACGAAGGCTATACGAAGGCTACACGAAGGCTACACGAAGGCTACACGAAGGCTTCACGAAGGCTACACGAAGGCTACATGAAGGCTACACGAAGGCTACCCGAAAGCTACACGAAGGCTACACGAAGGCTATACGAAGGCTATACGAAGGCTATACGAAGGCTATACGAAGGCTATACGAAGGCTATAAAAAGGCTATACGAAGTCTATACGAAGGCTTTACGACGGCTATATGAAGGTTATACGAAGGCATTAAGGAACACAATATCATTTATTTGAGTCAAAAAGTCATTCTGCTCAATTTCGAAAAGAGTATAAATAGCGTGACAATACGTTAACTCGATCAGTGCGTAGCCGGCCGTCGGACCGGAAAGAGCTCTGCAATGAACGTGTTTTTTCATGTTCGCCTACGACCTCCAGTTAAAAAACATATATAAATGGAGTACTATACGAAGTCTAAACGAAGGCTGAACGAAGGCTGAACGAAGGCTGAACGAAGGCTTCACGAAGGCTACACGAAGGCTACATGAAGGCTACACGAAGGCTACACGAAGGCTATACGAAAGCTATACGAAGGCTATACGAAGGCTATACGAAGGCTATACGAAGGCTACACGAAGGCTACACGAAGGCTACACGAAGGCTACACGAAGGCTACACGAAGGCTACACGAAGGCTTCACGAAGGCTACACGAAGGCTACATGAAGGCTACACGAAGGCTACACGAAAGCTACACGAAGGCTACACGAAGGCTATACGAAGGCTATACGAAGGCTATACGAAGGCTATACGACGGCGATACGACGGCGATACGAAGGCTATACGAAGGCTATACGAAGGCTATACGAAGGCTATACGAAGGCGTACGAAGGCGATACGAAGGCGTTACGAGCAACGAAGGCGATACGAAGGCGATACGAAGGCGATACGAAGGCTATACGAAGGCTATACGAAGGCTACACGAAGGCTATACGAAAGGCTATACGAAGGCTATACGAAGGCTATACGAAGGCTATACGAAGGCTACACGAAGGCTACACGAAGGGTACACGAAGGCTACACGAAGGCTTCACGAAGGCTACACGAAGGCTACATGAAGGCTACACGAAGGCTACACGAAAGCTACACGAAGGCTACACGAAGGCTATACGAAGGCTATACGAAGGCTATACGAAGGCTATACGAAGGCTATACGAAGGCTATACGAAGGCTAAAAAGGCTATTCGAAGTCTATACGAAGGCTTTACGACGGCTATATGAAGGCTATACGAAGGCATTAAAGGAACACAATATCATTTATTTGAGTCAAAAGGTCATTCTGCTCAATTTCGAAAGAGTATAAATAGCGGTGACAATACGTAAGCTCGATCAGTGCGTAGCCGGCCGTCGGACCGGAAAGAGCTCTGCATGAACGTTTTGTTCATGTTCGCCTACGACCTCTAGTTCAAAAACATATAAATGGAGTTCTATACGAGGGCTAACGAAGGCTAAACAAAGGCTGAACGAAGGCTAAACGAAGACTAAACGAAGGCTATACGAAGGCTATACGAAGGCTATACGAAGGCTATACGAAGGCTATACGAAGGCTAAACGAAGGCTCTAACGAAGGCTAAACGAAGGCTAGACGAAGGCTATACGAAGGCTATACGAAGGCTATACGAAGGCTATACGAAGGCTATACGAAGGCTATACGAAGGCTATACGAAGGCTATACGAAGGCTATACGAAAGCTATACGAAGGCTATACGAAGGCTATTCGAAGGCTATACGAAGGCTATACGAAGGCTATACGAAGGCTATACGAAGGCTATACGAAGGCTATACGAAGGCTATACGAAGGCTATACGAAGGCTATACGAAGGCTATACGAAGGCTATACAGAGGCTATACGAAGGTTATACGAAGGCTATACGAAAGCTACACGAAGGCTATACGAAGGCTATACGAAGGCTATACGAAGGCTATACGAAGGCTATACGAAGGCTATACGAAGGCTATACGAAGGCTATACGAAGGCTATACGAAGGCTATACGAAGGCTATACAAAGGCTATACGAAGGCTATACGAAGGCTATACGAAGGCTAAACGAAGGCTAAACGAAGGCTTAACGAAGGCTAAACGAAGGCTATACGAAGGCTATACGAAGGCTATACGAAGGCTATACGAAGGCTACACGAAGGCTACACGAAGGCTACACGAAGACTATACGAAGGCTATACGAAGGCTAAACGAAGGCTAAACGAAAGCTAAACGAAGGCTATACGAAGGCTATACGAAGGCTATACGAAGGCTATACGAAGGCTATACGAAGGCTATACGAAGGCTATACGAAGGCTATACGAAGGCTATACGAAGGCTAAACGAAGGCTATAAACGAAGGCTAATCGAAGGCTAACGAACTATACGAAGGCTATACGAAGGCTATACGAAGGCTAAACGAAGGCTAAACGAAGGCTAATCGAAGGCTAAACGAAGGCAAAACGAAGGCTAAACGAAGGCTAAACGAAGGCTAAACGAAGGCTAAACGAAGGCTAACGAAGGGTACACGAAGGCTACACGAAGGCTTCACGAAGGCTACACGAAGGCTACATGAAGGCTACACGAAGGCTACACGAAAGCTACACGAAGGCTACACGAAGGCTATACGAAGGCTATACGAAGGCTATACGAAGGCTATACGAAGGCTATACGAAGGCTATACGAAGGCTATACGAAGGCTATAAAAAGGCTATACGAAGTCTATACGAAGGCTTTACGACGGCTATATGAAGGCTATACGAAGGCATTAAAGAACACAATATCATTTATTTGAGTCAAAAAGTCATTCTGCTCAATTTCGAAAAGAGTATAAATAGCGTGACAATACGTAAGCTCGATCAGTGCGTAGCCGGCCGTCGGACCGGAAAGAGCTCTGCAATGAACGTGTTTGTTCATGTTCGCCTACGACCTCTAGTTCAAAAACATATAAATGGAGTTCTATACGAGGGCTAAACGAAGGCTAAACAAAGGCTGAACGAAGACTAAACGAAGACTAAACGAAGACTAAACGAAGGCTATACGAAGGCTATACGAAGGCTATACGAAGGCTTTACGAAGGCTATACGAAGGCTATACGAAGGCTATACGAAGGCTAAACGAAGACTAAACGAAGGCTAATCGAAGGCTAGACGAAGGCTATACGAAGGCTATACGAAG
>CM035807.1:104443726-104678726 GCA_020466095.1 Chlorops oryzae
TGACTGCGCTTCGACTGCGCTGCGACTCGCTTCGACTGCGCTGCGACTGCGCTGCGACTTCGTTGCTACGTGCTGCTGCGTACTGCGCTGCTACTGCGCTGCGACTGCGCTGCAACTGCGCTGCGACTGCGCTGCTACTGCGCTGCTACTGCGCTGCTTACTGCGCTGCTACTGCGCTGCTACTGCGCTGCTACTGCGTGTGCTACGTTGCGCTGCGACTGCGCTGCTACTGCGCTGCGACTGCGCTGCTACTGCGCTGCTACTGCGCTGCGACTGCGCTGCACTGCGCTGCACTGCGCTGCGACTGCGCTGCTACTGCGCTGCGACTGCGCTGCTACTGCGCTGCGACTGCGCTGCGACTGCGCTGCTTCTGCGCTGCTACTGCGCTGCGACTGCGCTGCTACTGCGCTGCGACTGCGCTGCGACTGCGCTGCTGATGCGCTGCGACTGCGCTGCTATGCGCTGCGTACTGCGCTGCGACTGCGCTGCTACTGCGCTGCGATGCGTGCGCTGTAGCCTTCGTTAGCCTTGCGTGAAGCCTTCGTCGTGTAGCCTTCGTGTAGCCTTCGTGTAGCCTTCGTGTAGCCTTCGTGAAGCCTTCGTGTAGCCTTCGTGTAGCCTTCGTATAGCCTTCGTATAGCCTTCGTATAGCCTTCCTATAGCCTTCCTATAGCCTTCTATAGTCTTCCTATAGCCTTCCTATAGCCTTCCTATAGCCTTCCTATAGCCTTCGTGTAGCCTTCGTGTGGCCTTCGTGTAGCCTTCGTGTAGCCTTCGTGTAGCCTTCGTATAGCCTTCGTATAGCCTTCGTATAGCCTTCGTAGCCTTCGTATAGCCTTCGTATAGCCTTCGTATAGCCTTCGTATAGCCTTCGTATAGCCTTCGTATAGCCTTCGTATAGCCTTCGTTATAGCCTTCGTATGGCCTTCGTATGCCTTCGTATAGCCTTCGTTAGCTTCGTATAGCCTTCGTATAGCCTTCGTATAGCCTTCGTATAGCCTTCGTATAGCCTTCGTTTAGCCTTCGTTTAGCTTTCGTTTAGCCTTCGTTAGCCTTCGTATAGCCTTCGTATAGCCTTCGTATAGCCTTCGTATAGCCTTCGTATAGCCTTCGTTGTAGCCTTCGTATAGCCTTCGTCTAGCCTTCGATTAGCCTTCGTTTAGTCTTCGTTTAGCCTTCGTATAGCCTTCGTATAGCCTTCGTATAGCCTTCGTTTAGTCTTCGTTTAGTCTTCGTTTAGTCTTCGTTCAGCCTTTGTTTAGCCTTCGTTTAGCCCTCGTATAGAACTCCATTTATATGTTTTTGAACTAGAGGTCGTAGGCGAACATGAACAAACACGTTCATTGCAGAGCTCTTTCCGGTCCGACGGCCGGCTACGCACTGATCGAGCTAACGTATTGTCACGCTATTTATACTCTTTTCGAAATTGAGCAGAATTACTTTTTGACTCAAATAAATGATATTGTGCTCCTTAATGCCTTCGTATAGCCTTCGTATAGCCTTCGTATAGCCTTCGTATAGCCTTCGTATAGCCTTCGTATAGCCTTCGTATAGCCTTCGTATAGCCTTCTACCGTTAGCCTTCGTTAGCCTTCGTTTAGCCTTCGTATAGCCTTCGTTAGCCTTCGTATAGCCTTCGTATAGCCTTCGTATAGCCTTCGTATAGCCTTCGTTAGCCTTCGTTAGCCTTCGTTAGCCTTCGTTAGCCTTCGTTAGCCTTCGTATAGCCTTCGTATAGCCTTCGTATAGCCTTCGTTATTGTTAGCCTTCGTATAGCCTTCGTTTAGCCTTCGTTAGCCTTCGTTTAGCCTTCGTATAGCCTTCGTACTTCTAGCCTTCGTATAGCCTTCGTATTAGCCTTCGTTATAGCCTTCGTTAGCCTTCGTATAGCCTTCGTATAGCCTTCGTATAGCCTTCGTATAGCCTTCGTATAGCCTTTTCTGTATAGCCTTCGTATAGCCTTCGTATAGCCTTCGTATAGCCTTCGTTAGCCTTCGTTAGCTTCGTTAGCCTTCGTTAGCCTTCGTTTAGCCTTCGTTAGCCTTCGTATAGCCTTCTTTATGTTTGAATAGCCTTCGTTTAGCCTTCGTTAGCCTTCGTTAGCCTTCGTTAGCCTTCGTTAGCCTTCGTTAGCCTTCGTACTTAGCCTTCGTATAGCCTTCGTATAGCCTTCGTATAGCCTTCGTATAGCCTTCGTTAGCCTTCGTTAGCCTTTCGTTAGCCTTCGTTTAGCCTTCGTATAGCCTTCGTATAGCCTTCGTATAGCCTTCGTATAGCCTTCGTTAGCCTTCGTGTAGCCTTCGTAGCCTTCGTATAGCCTTCGTATAGCCTTCGTATAGCCTTCGTATAGCTTCGTATAGCCTTCGTATAGCTTCGTATAGCCTTCGTATAGCCTTCGTATAGCCTTCGTTAGCCTTCGTTAGCCTTCGTTTAGCCTTCGTTTAGCCTTCGTTAGCCTTCGTATAGCCTTCGTATAGCCTTCGTTAGCCTTCGTTAGCCTTCGTTAGCCTTCGTATAGCCTTCGTATAGCCTTCGTTAGCCTTCGTTAGCCTTCGTTAGCCTTCGTATGCCTTCGTATAGCCTTCGTATAGCCTTCGTTTGCCTTCGTTTAGCTTTCGTAAGCCTTCGATTAGCCTTCGTTTAGCCTTCGTTTAGCCTTCGTATAGAATTCGTATAGCCTTCGTATAGCCTTCGTATAGCCTTCGATAGCCTTCGTATAGCCTTCGTATAGCCTTCGTATAGCCTTCGTATAGCCTTCGTATAGCCTTCGTATAGCCTTCGTATAGCCTTCGTATAGCCTTCGTATAGCCTTCGTTTAGCTCTTCGTTTAGCCTTCGTTTAGCCTTCGTTTAGCCTTCGTTTAGCCTTCGTTTAGCCTTCGTTAGCCTTCGTATAGCCTTCGTTTAGCCTTCGTTTATGCCTTCGTTTAGCCTTCGTTTAGCCTTCGTTTAGCCTTCGTTTAGCCTTCGTATAGCCTTCGTATAGCCTTCGTATAGCCTTCGTTTAGCCTTCGTGTAGCCTTCGTATAGCGTTCGTATAGCCTTCGTATAGCCTTCGTTTAGCCTTCGTATAGCCTTCGTATAGTCTTCGTATACCCTTCGTATAGCCTTCGTATAGCCTTCGTATAGCCTTCGTATAGCGTTCGTATAGCCTTCGTATAGCCTTCGTATAGCTTCGTGTAGCCTTCGTGTAGCCTTCGTGTAGCCTTCGTGTAGCCTTCGTGTAGCCTTCGTGTAGCCTTCGTATAGCCTTCGTATAGCCTTCGTATAGCCTTCGTATAGCCTTCGTATAGCCTTCGTGTAGCCTTCGTATAGCCTTCGAATAGCCTTCGAATAGCCTTCGTGTAGCCTTCGTATAGCCTTCGTATAGCCTTCGTTTAGCCTTCGTTTAGCCTTCGTAGCTTTCGTCTACCTTTCGTTTAGCCTTCGTTTAGCCTTCGTATAGCCTTCGTATAGCCTTCGTATAGCCTTCGTATAGCCTTCGTATAGCCTTCGTATAGCCTTCGTGTAGCCTTCGTAAAGCCTTCGTATAGCCTTCGTATAGCCTTCGTATAGTCTTCGTAAAGCCTTCGTAAAGCCTTCGTATAGCCTTCGTATAGCCTTCGTATAGCCTTCGTATAGCCTTCGTATAGCCTTCGTATAGCCTTCGTATTGCCTTCGTATTGCCTTCGTATAGCCTTCGTATAGCCTTCGTATAGCCTTCGTTTAGCCTTCGTTTAGCCTTAGTTTAGCCTTCGTTTAGCCTTCGTATAGCCTTCGTATAGCCTTCGTATAGCCTTCGTTTAGTCTTCGTTTAGCCTTCGTTTAGCCTTCGTTCAGCCTTCGTATAGCCTTCCTTTAGCCTTCGTTTAGCCTTCGTTTTGCCTTCGTTTAGCCTTCGTTTAGCCTTCGTTTAGCCTTCGTTTAGCCTTCGTATAGCCTTCGTATAGCCTTCGTATAGCCTTCGTATAGCCTTCGTATAGCCTTCGTATAGCCTTCGTATAGCCTTCGTATAGCCTTCGTATAGCCTTCGTATAGCCTTCGTATAGCCTTCGTATAGCCTTCGTATAGCCTTCGTTAAGTCTTCGTTCAGCCTTCGTTTAGTCTTCGTTCAGCCTTCGTTTAGCTTTCGTTTAGCCTTCGTATAGTACTCCATTTATATGTTTTTGAACTAGAGGTCGTAGGCGAACATGAACAAACACGTTCATTGCAGAGCTCTTTCCGGTCCGACGGCCGGCTACGCACTGATCGAGCTAACGTATTGTCACGCTATTTATACTCTTTTCGAAATTGAGCAGAATTACTTTTTGACTCAAATAAATGATATTGTGCTCCTTAATGCCTTCGTATAGCCTTCATATAGCCGTCATAAAGCCTTCGTATAGACTTCGTATAGCCTTTTTATAGCCATCGTATAGCCTTCGTGTAGCCTTCGTGAAGATTTCGTGTAGCCTTCGTGTAGCCTTCGTGAAGCCCTCGTATAGCCTTCGTATAGGCTTTGTTTAACCTTCGTATAGCCTTTGTATAGCCTTCGTATAGCCTTCGTGTAGCCATCGTATAGCCTTCGTATAGCCTTCGTATAGCCTTCGTATAGCCTTCGTGTAGCCTTCGTGTAGCCTTCGTGTAGCCTTCGTATAGCCTTCGTATAGCCTTCGTTAGCCTTCGTTAGCCTTCGTTAGCCTTCGTTAGCCTTCGTATAGCCTTCGTATAGCCTTCGTATAGCCTTCGTTAGCCTTCGTATAGCCTTCGTATAGCCTTCGTATAGCCTTCGTATAGCCTTCGTATAGCCTTCGTATAGCCTTCGTATAGCCTTCGTATAGCCTTCGTATAGCCTTCGTATAGCCTTCGTATAGCCTTCGTATAGCCTTCGTATAGCCTTCGTATAGCCTTCGTATAGCCTTCGTATAGCCTTCGTATAGCCTTCGTTTAGCCTTCGTTTAGCCTTCGTTTAGCCTTCGTTTAGCCTTCGTATAGCCTTCGTATAGCCTTCGTATAGCCTTCGTATAGCCTTCGTATAGCCTTCGTATAGCCTTCGTTAGCCTTCGATTAGCCTTCGTTTAGCCTTCGTTTAGCCTTCGTATAGCCTTCGTATAGCCTTCGTATAGCCTTCGTATAGCCTTCGTTTAGTCTTCGTTTAGTCTTCGTTTAGTCTTCGTTCAGCCTTTGTTTAGCCTTCGTTTAGCCCTCGTATAGAACTCCATTTATATGTTTTTGAACTAGAGGTCGTAGGCGAACATGAACAAACACGTTCATTGCAGAGCTCTTTCCGGTCCGACGGCCGGCTACGCACTGATCGAGCTAACGTATTGTCACGCTATTTATACTCTTTTCGAAATTGAGCAGAATTACTTTTTGACTCAAATAAATGATATTGTGCTCCTTAATGCCTTCGTATAGCCTTCATATAGCCGTCATAAAGCCTTCGTATAGACTTCGTATAGCCTTTTATAGCCATCGTATAGCCTTCGTGTAGCCTTCGTGAAGATTTCGTGTAGCCTTCGTGTAGCCTTCGTGAAGCCTTCGTATAGCCTTCGTATAGCCTTTCGTTTAACCTTCGTATAGCCTTTGTATAGCCTTCGTATAGCTCGTTGCCTTGTAGCCTTCGTATAGCCTTCGTTAGCCTGTTAGCCTTCGTATAGCCTTCGTATAGCCTTCGTATAGCCTTCGTTAGCCTTCGTATAGCCTTCGTATAGCCTTCGTATAGCCTTCGTATAGCCTTCGTATAGCCTTCGTAGTAGCCTTCGTATAGCCTTCGTATAGCCTTCGTGTAGCCTTCGTAGCCTTCGTTAGCCTTCGTATAGCCTTCGTATAGCCTTCGTATAGCCTTCGTATAGCCTTCGTATAGCCTTCGTTAGCCTTCGATAGCCTTCGTATAGCCTTCGTATAGCCTTCGTATAGCCTTCGTATAGCCTTCGTATAGCCTTCGTATAGCCTTCGTATAGCCTTCGTATAGCCTTCGTATAGCCTTCGTATAGCCTTCGTATAGCCTTCGTATAGCCTTCGTATAACCTTCGTATTGCCTTTGTATAGCCTTCGTATAGCCTTCGTATAGCCTTCGCATCGCCTTCGTTTCGCCTTCGTATCGCCATCGTATGGCCTTCGTATCGCCTTCGTATCGCCATCGTATCGCGTTCGTATCACTTTCGTATCGCCTTCGTACCGCCTTCGTATAGCCTTCGTAAGGCTTTCGTATAGCCTTCGCATAGCCTTCGTATACCGTTCGTATAACCTTCGTATAGCCTTCGTATAGCCTTCGTATAGCCTTCGAATAGCCTTCGTATAGCCTTCGTATAGCCTTCGTATAGCCTTCGTACCGCCTTCGTATCGTCTTAGTATGGCCTTCGTATCGCCTTCGTATCACTTTTGTATCGCCTTCGTATCGCCTTCGTATCGGCTTCGTATAGCCTTCGTATAGCATTCGTATAGCCTTCGTATAGCCTTCGTATCGCCTTCGTATCACCTTCGTATCGCCTTCGTATCACTTTCGTATCGCCTTCGTATAGCCTTCGTATAGCCTTCGTATCGCCTTCGTATCACCTTCGTATCGCCTTCGTTTCGCCTTGGTTTCGCCTTCGTATCGCCTTCGTATAGCCGTCGTATAGCCTTCGTATAGCACTCCATTTATATGATTTCTAAGTAGAGGTCGTAGGCGAACATGAACAAACACGTTCATTGCGGAGGTCTTACCCGTCCGACGGCCGGTAACGCACTGATCGAGCTCACGTATTGTCCGCTATTTATACTCTTTTCAAAATTGAGCATTTTCATGCGTTTTTTCATGAGTATTTTCATGAATGTCTTTTTGACTTCAAATACATTTCCTACAGGGTTTTCGGCAACTGTTTATTGCTAAGTGTATCCTTGGATCGTTAAGAAAATTCACGAGAAGAAAATTCCTGGAAAACTCTATATATATGCCACCTATATGAAAATACTTTTGTATTTTCCCTCCCAAAGAAATATAAATATGTACTCTTTTAAGCTCGCCAATCATTGACCTCAATGAACTCCCCAAAGCTGACCTTAACTCTATTTATATGTTTTTGAAGTGGAGGTCGTAGGCGAACATGAACAAACACGTTCATTACGGAGCTCTTGTTGGTCCGACGACCGGCAACGCACTGATCGAGCTCACGTATTGTCACGGTATTTATACTCTTTTCAAAATTGAGCATTTTCATGCGTTTTTTCATGAGTATTTTCATGAATGTCTTTTTAAATTCAAATACTTAAATGGTATTGTGCTCCTTAATGGCTTGATGCCTATGCTAGGGAGACATTTCCTACAGGGTTTTCGGCAACTGTTTGTTGCTAAATGTGTCCTTTGATCGTTAAGAAAATTCACGAAAAGAAAATTCCTGGAAAACTCTATATTTTCCACTTATATGAAAATCCTTTTGTATTTTCTTGCCTGCGCACACGTTTCTGTTGTAAAAAGCGAGAGAGATAGAGCAAAGGCTTAAGACGCGAACGCGAAAACAGTTATAAAACCTTTACGTATTTAATGGACATCCCCAAATTAGAAAAACGTTAGTGCACATACATAGATGCTCTCAGTTCTAATATCCAGTAAAAATGTGAGGAAAATGGTAGAAAAACAATTCACGCGTACGGATAGAGTGCTTGACCTCAATACATTTCTTGTTGAATGATAGAAGGAGTTGCACTAGAGCAGTGAATTTTGGCATGGACGTTTCCTTGCAAATATCTATGAAATAAAAAAAAAAATATTGTAGAAACCAAACTACCAGATTTGCATGGCGAAGAAAAACGGAACAAAAAATAGAACATTTACATTTCGTATAGCCTTCGTATAGCCTTCGTAGAGCATTCGTATAGCCTTCGTATAGCCTTCGTATAGCCTTCGTATAGCCTCCGTATAGCCTTCGTATAGCCTTCGTATGGCCTTCGTATAGCCTTCGTATAGCCTTCGTATAGCCTTCGTATAGCCTTCGTATAGCCTTCGTATTGCCTTCGTATCGCCTTCGTATCGACTCGTAGCGCCTTCGTATCACCTTCGTATCGCCTTCGTATCGCCTTCGTATCGCCGTCGTATCGCCGTCGTAACGCCTTCGTATCGCCTTCGTATCGCTTCGTTCGCTTTCGTGTCGCTTTCGTGTCGCCGTCGTATAGCCTTCGTATCGCCTTCGTATCGCCTTCGTATCGCCTTCGTATCGCCATCGTATCGCCATCGTATTGCCCTCGTGTCGTTTTCGAATAGCCTAAGTATAGCCTTCGTAAAGCCTTCGTATAGTCGCTTCGTATAGCCTTCGTATCGCCTTCGTATCGCCTTGTATCGCCTTCGTATCGCCTTCGTATCGCCAATCGTATCGCGCATCGTATGCTGTACCCTCGTGTCGTTTTCGAGATCGCCTAACCTTCGTATCAGCCTTCGTAAAGCCTTCGTATAGCCTTCGTATAGCCTTCGTATCGCCATCGTATCGCCAATCGAAGCTCGGTACGTTTTTAGTAAGTAAGCACTTCTAAAGATAGCCATGAATCGTATCGGCTTGTATCGCTGAAGAAGTGGTATGTTTTGAAGCATCTGGCCCAATGACATTGCATGTGTATCCTAGAAACCTTTTGGAGATTGCAAAATTCAAAAAAAAAAAAAACCTTTCAAGGACCTTTTGTAAGTATATTCTATCACATACTGCTTAAGCCAACAAAATCAACGCTCAGCTACGTTTGTTATAAGCCTACATGCTGAACTCTAAAAACCATAATCGACTTCGGTTTTGCTCGTAAAATTTTTTTGAAACATCTGGAGCCCATTGTTTCTCTTGCTATTGTTTATATAGACAAGCCGTTTTGGAGTTATTTGGCAAAATCTCGTAAAATATCCAAAAAAAAAAACACGTTTTTTGCCCATATCTCAAAAACTATTCTTTGGGAAAAAAAAAACGGAAACCATTTTCGTGATCAGCGACACCAATTTAGTCTAAAAACCATCATTTCGTCTCTGCTCTCGCGAAAGTTTTAAATTCTGTAAACTAGTGTAGTTATTTCATGGTCATACGGCACCATTAATTACGTAATTCGCCGCTCATTCGTAATTCACAGCCGAATCACGTTGTGAATCACGTAAATTACCATATAAAATTTTACAAGCTGAATTACCTCATTCGAGCGTAATTTACTTTGAATTACAATCCAAATTATGTCAAAATTGGTGTCTTCCCTCACTCTGAGTAGGAAGAAGAAAGAAAAACAAAAATCTTAACCAGTATTTATCGCATGCATGACAAAAGAGACCAAAATCATGGAAACAAGAGCTGGCTACAACAGACCTTCTTTAAATGAATTTTGAATTTGTTAAAGAATTTGTTTAGAACTGCGTTTGCTGTTTTGATTCGGTTTAGACCTGAATAAAACTTGCAGTCTGCGTTGTACAAATTTCTGATATTATATCAAGAATTTCCGTTTGAAATGACTTTACAGTTTTTGATTGTGAAAGTCACTGAAATTCTTTATTAAAATTGATTTCTTATATACTAATAATTTGTTTACTTACTTACTTTACTTACTGCTGCATCGGCATATTTTGTTCAGTAGGTTGGTTTTATTTTCCTCGCAACTGGGCAGCGAGTTTGTTTTTGTCTTCATAACAGAATTGTTTACTTGAGTTCAGACAGTTTCACTACTTCGGCAAAGTGCGGTATTCTTCAAATTTCCGGCTGGGATGTAGCTTTTTACACAAAACATACAAAAAAGAATTATGAATCTCTCGTCTGAACGGGATAACTCGCGAACGTAATTCGAGGGGCGAATCACGTAATTCGTACTGCCGTCTGAACATAGCATTAGTAAATCCCGATAGCGATACGAATTTAAACATCGTAAGCACCATTAGGAGCCAAGGTAATCGAGAGTAGCAAAAATATTGGTATCGATAACATATCAAGCATCGATATAGCGATTGTGGCATCGATTGTTTTCCAAATAAATATAATGGCTACCAAATATTCCCAAATTGGAGAACTTCGTTGTGAATTATCGGATTAAGGATATAAGATTTCTTCTTTTGGTGTCTACAAGACAAAATAGACCAACAAAATGTGGCCACAAACCTTACAAATGAGCGAGGACGACTGTCGAAGCACGTTACGAAGAATAGGTAAATTTCGCGCAAAAAACAAATAACAACAACAACAACCATTGCCATTGGTGCCAATGCTTCAAAGAATGGATTTGCACTATAGTACAGCTTTTAATAGTTCATACTCTCAATCATATCATTTTATTTTAGAGCTGGAGACATATTCCAATGTTATTGGCTGCTTTAGGGCGCAAGGCGGCTTAAATGAAAAAAAGGCACGATTGTTGGAGGAGCTGCGAGGAATATTCCACATATCGCAGGATCGTCATCGAGCTGAGGCACGTCGTGTAGCCAACGATGAACATTTATCGACCATAGCTAAAGTGTAAGGATGGCATACGAATTCAAAAATTCAAGCGCGGTTATTTCTATATTATTGTTTTTTGATTTGGGTATAATCCTTGTATGATCATATTTACAGCGTTTCGGGACCAAATACATGGCAAGAGTGGTCTCGGGAAGGGCGACGTTCGTATCCCATGCTTCCACGAATGGCTCCACACACAGCTTTGGGTTGGATTGCCAATAATCTTGCTTCTGAAGCCGCAATCGAAAACTCCAAATTACTATTTCCTGCTGAAACGGCAGCGGCGGCTATGGAAGAACAGGCTACAATTTTAGCGGCAAACGCTGCTTCAGAGGCGGCTGCTATTGGGTACTCTGAAAAATATATCGTCAAAAGTGATCCTGTGAGTATCGTTCACATATGCTTTTTCATTAAATAACTGAAGCCATCGGCATTTACTATTCCTACCATATTTTATTTTGCCTTCTTCAAATTCGAATTCGATGAAAGAATTTTAATTTTATTAAAAAAAAAAAAAAAAAAAAAAAAAAGTCAGATTGAGGTCTGTGGTACTTCTGTTGCTTATTAACCAATTTACCACTTTACAGTTCAAGGTGCCCGATATACCAGCGGCTGGCGTAAAGAAAAACCTTAAACGCACCATGAATGAAGCTCAATATTTATCGGGCTCAAGTATAAGCAAAAAACGTAATACAAACGATTTACAAGGATTAAATAAAGCACACAAACATCTTGGTGCACTTGCACCTATTAGTGGCGCAATTTTGTTACCCAATAATCGAAAGGCCGTCAATGTGGCAAAGCTGCAGCAACAACGATTCTTTTACCAACAACAGCAGAAAGCCAAAAAACTAGCAAAGGCCGCTAATAAACGAAACGAAAAACTTGCTGGCGCAGTTAAGAGTGGGCGAAAGTCCAAAAAGCTGAAAGAACAGCTCAATCAACAGATCATACAACAAGAAGAGCATCTGTTGCAACATGAATTTTCCAAAATGTCTTATGAAAATCAAATGATGCAACAACTTGGCCATCTTGACTCGAGTACAAATAATACTGGAATATTGGACGATACCGGACCATACCAAGAACATAATCATTATCGTCAACATCACCAGCAACAACAACAACAACATATCGAAGGCGCCAATTCTGATGATAAAGATTCTTCACAAACATCCTTCTATCTACCTCTAGTTCCCCAAATAGCCGCATCAAAACGAGATATAACAAGAAATTTGACAAAACTGCAAATACCTGGTCAAGGGACTCTTGCCGGGCAGCGCTTATCAGCGCATCCGGAAGTAAGTTCGTCTACGCAAAATCAATTGATTCCATCAACAACAGCGTTAACGGGCAGCAAGGCGATGGTTGATGGAAAAATTGCACCGCTGTCGACACCAGTTCAAAAGTACATTGTCGAAGACCGGCAGCCACCACTGCCCGGTGGACATAACTCCCCAAATATTACGTCATCATCATCAATAGCCTCCACTCAGCAAACTTCCGCAAATCAATTTATGTCGTTGCCGCCAAATAAATTGCGTGCTTTAAATGCAACGACGTTGCTTCCAGCCGGCACGAAACTATCATCGGCATCTAGTAAAAAACTTGGTGGTCCAAACATATTATCTGCGACGCTACAATCTCCAGGTACTCCTCCCGAAAATATTGGTAACAATGCCAGCCATACAACGTCTCAGATATTCAGTCTGGTTGATGGTGGTGGTGCGAGCGTTGGAAATACCAATTTACCATCAAACTCTCAAGCTGCCCCTAGTGCACCAACTCATGCGCCGCCAGCTGTTATTCAACTGCACAGTAACGAATTTCTTAGGGCGGGATCACAACCAACCCAGCCAGTTACGTCCGCACAAAGCAAGGTGCTAACAACGAAAATTTTACCCATTGTCTTGAGTAGCAACAACTGCAACACGAGTTTCTCAAAAGCCGATCCTTCGAAAAACAGCAATTCCACAATTGTTTCAACATCGAACTTTATCACGAATTCGGGTTCATCGGGAACAACGATCATCAAGAGCTTGGCACCATCCATGTTTGTTAGTGGTCAACAACAACACCAGCAACAGCAACAACAACAAAGTGCTTTAGCAGGAAGCAGTCCTATATTTTCATCTTTTGGCTCTGCAGGATCAGTTTACCGTAAACCACCGAATATTCTCAAAAGCAGTTCTTCATCCATGTCAAGAGTAAGTATGGAATCGTTGAAATTGCTGTATCTCATGTTTGAATTACAATAATTTTTTTTTTTTTTTTATGAAAATGAGATATTTTCGTATTGATAAAAATTTTAACCACAACAAGACTGCTTCAATTGCAGCATGTTCTCTCACGGTTGTATGTAAAAGCCCATATACGATAGGAAATCCAGGAAATTATAATTCCTTTATTTAATGCGGTTGAAAATTTAAAATGAAAATCAATCAACATTTTTGTGTTTCTGCTTTACAGAATTCACCATCTAGTGGCGCGCCTCAGATATTAAGCAACATACGACTGACGCCTGCCATAACCACAGGCTCTACGACAAATTCAAATTTTACTGTGCACCAAACACAGTCGGGCACCTTCCAGCAGCAATTACGAACAGGATCAATCGGCTCCTCGACGACGGGCATACGTACAAGCGTCAAAATATGTCAGTCATCGAATGGTAAAGTTTTTATACAACCTGCCAATGTGGACACTTCGAAATTGACAAAGCTTCCGAGCGGACATATTTCACAAAGAATTTTACCAGGTACCTTGTTAGGAAATAGTGCAAACTTGAGCGCTTCAAGTGGCAGCGCATCATCCAACCAGCCGGGCTCTCCACATCGTATAGCCATACAAAAAGTACAAATAATACCAGCGCCATTGCCTGGAAGTGCGCTGGGTAATGTTACTCAAGCGTTGCAACAACAGTCACAGCACCAACAACAACAACAACAACAACAAACGTCTTCTATCAACATCTTTAGCCATCGGTGCCGGCGGCGGTGGTGGAGGAGGTAACAGCAGCAGCAATAAGGCAAATTTCAGTGGGAATATATTCATGCAAACATGTAGTTCTAGTGGAGCTCTGCGAACTACGAAAGGCTCAAACGCTTTAACGCTCACTAAATCCGGCTTCTTAGCGTCCCAAAATGAACTGCCGAGTGGCAATAATATTCATAATCTTACTACGAGATCCCTTAGCGAAATGGTCGGTAAACCGTCCAATGTTGTTGTCATAGATGCAACAACAACAGCAGGAAATAAAATTATTTCCCAAAATACGAAATTATCCACCATGCAATTAGCATCATCATCGGCGACGTCATCGTCATCATCTTCAAACAATATTTCTCGTTCGAGTTTAAACAGCAATCAAATGATTACGGAGGACACTCCCGTAGACATAATTGTTGATAATAGTCCACATATGGTTGCTGATGCTGACAGCGATACAGTCACCGAAACAACATCAATTACTGCAGTATTAGCAAGCAATGTGCATGAAAATGCGCAAACACAAGCGCCGCATTCAAAACAAAAGCGAAATACACCATCAACAAAAATGATGCTTCCCGTCACTGTTCTCAATGTTACAGATTGGGAGATGGAGCTCGATCAGGCTACGGCAGCAAGTTTAACGCATAATCAACAAAATAACTCATCACTGACTGGTATCGGTGATGCTGCAATCGGGCGATATAACAAGAAAATACAACAACAGCCGACGCATGTGGAACAACTGGACGATGAAACGAAAAGAGCTAATACAATTATCATTGATGATGGGTTTGACGATGTTATAATTGAAGAGGAAGAAGAAGATGAAATCGATGAAAATGAGCAGTATATAGATCAAGAAGAAGGGAGAGAAGAAGATATGGATATAGAAGCGTCACACGATGCTGAGATTATAATGGTTGAAAATCGGTCTTGCTTTGATGAAGGAAAGAGCAACGATGAATCTGAAGATGATATTAGTGACACGACGAGCATTCAACGAACAATTATGCTCAATAATAATTCTTTTAAGAACCTATCGTCCATGAACGACACGAGAACAGAAACTCCCAGTGATGAGTTAGATGCGGTGGATGTATCACATGTCTCGGACGATAAAAGCAACAAGTATGAATGCATCAGTGAAGTTGTTGGTGAGTAAACATATTGTTTTGTGCATATATTTGCACTCGTAGAAAAAACTCTGCTTTCGTCTGATAATATATATTGAAGTTTATTTTTTTATCTATTTATTTATTTATTTATTTTTTTTTTTTTCAATTTATCAAGATGGCGAACATGAAGCGGATTCAAATCACACTGGTGGAACGACGCAAATGGGAGATATAAATTGTAACAATCATGAAGAGAGCGCAAAGTTCGAAAATCCTCAATATTTCGCCAATGAGGAAGACACACTCAAGGTCTTAAGTACGAATATGTCAACAACAAATATTTCAACAATGCCAACACAAAAGACGACGGTATCTGCATCATTATACTCTCTAAAGGGCAGCACTGGAAGTATCAACAAAAATGAACTCGGTGAGCAGGAAACGTCATTATCGATCGATATTAGCAAAGAAAATCAAAGTAGCTCATCCGATCAATGAGCTCACAAAGAAAGAGCGTGTGTAGGTTGATGTTGGAATTGCATATGTGTGTCTCTTTTCTATATACATATTTATGCATATACTTCTAAGAATTGTAATATTTTTGTTTTAATCTTTTATTTAAAAAGTACTCATCATGAATATGAAGTAAGATACGGTTTTTTTTTTCTTTTTCTGTTTTGCAAAAAGCAATATAGAAATGATTAGTTAGTATAGATTAAAACCACAGCAAAAATAAGTAGTAAAGCAATTTTTCTGCAATAAATTGTTTAGAATTAATTTTCCTTATAATGATATAAATATTAGTTAAAAATTAATTTAAGTAAAACGCAAAGTTTGAAAACGAGTGTTGCGACATTTGAGAATAATAAATTGATTAGATTAAAATTCAAATAGGCAGATTTATTTCCAATTGCTCTTTCTGTACGAATCTCTAGTTGGAATAAATCCGAAAATCGCCAATTACAAATACGTGTATGTCAACCAATACTATACTGGGTTTTTTTTTGTTTTAAAACAATACATGCTTTTCAAATCCTCTCTTTGATTTTAATATTTTGTAACTGGAAATAAGCTAATGACACGCAACCTATAATATAATTTGAAATGATTGAGCTCGCTCGCATGTAATTGATAGCTTAATTAGAATAAGTGCTCTATTTCATAATATTTTTGTTATTCGCACTCATTACGATCCTGAGCGACCTGATGAAATGATCCGGCTCACACGACTTGCAGCTGATTCGATTTCTTTCTTATATATAAAATTTAATTAAACACATATGTATGTAGTTTGTAAGTAAATAGGCATAGGTGTATCGAATTTCCAAAAAAGAAATCTTTATATTCATAACTTATGTAAGGGTATGTTATGTTAATATTCGGGTTGATATTGACTACTTATTACTTTCGCCTATTCACCCAGTTTTAAAGAAGTCATTCTCTAATTAATTTTGATTATTATTATTTTTTTTCTTGGGAGTTGGAAAAATAATTGGCTTGTTAAAAAATACTTTTTCTAATTTTTTATTGCATATTTTTTCTGTATTTTCTATTTTCCGGAATGTCGAAATTTTTAAAAGGACATTCTTTGAGCATTTCATTTGTGTGCATAAATTTAAAACCTTTGAATAATATTATCTTGAAACTTCCAATAAAAAAGCACACTCTGATTTTTTGTGAAACATATAACTCTGACACAAGAGGAAGTGTAAATTTTTAAATTTTGTTACAAATAAAAAACCAATATTTGATATTCATCCTCTTCATAAGTTATGCCTGTGTAAAAACAAAAAAAATCAATATGGTTCAATGTAAAATTCGATGCACCCGATTGTTGTAGGTACATTGTTGAACTCTTTTTAATTGAAAATTCTAGAACTTAAGTGTAAAGAAAATCATTTTTTGCTATACGTAGACGTATTTACATATGTTCGAATTATACAAAGGTAGAACTTTACAACAAAATAGTTTTTAGGATCCACAAATAAACGTAGGTATATAGGTATTCGAGTTGGTTGCATCAATGATATCAGCATATATTTTCATAAGTGACTTGTTGGAAAAATTGATGACATTTGCTACTGACATGTTTTCCTTATTCGTAGTTGTACCGGAAGTTATAAAAAAAAAGAAAGAAAAAAAAAATAGAAACCGATAACCTAAACAGAAGTTTGAGTAAACCTAATCTTAAGTTCCCGACTTGCATCCTAGCATCCATGTTCACCTGTCACGGACACGTAGAATTTTAAGAAGTTAAGGATTTTTTTTTTTTTTGTTTAAAAAATTATTTAATGGAAAATGGAAGAAAATGAAAACAACTGAAGGGATTTTTTTTTTGTTTCAATTTGAATATAGTGTTAAGCATAAATGAGGGCGTGTAATTGTGTATATAGTAAATATTTTTAAATATTTCGTTAATAAATTTCAATGACGGAAATTTTTAAAGGCCTTTGACTCAAAGATTTCTATGCGGGCTGTGCTATGGTTCGATATATATTGGATAATTCTCTCTCCCTCTCTCTATGCTACCTACGTCAGTTATCTTTATTTTATATTAATTTTTATCACCGACAAACAAATTGGGCACTCAACTCCTTCTCTATTGAAGTTAAGAATACTTATCTGTTATGGCTGTTTTGTTTCGCTTTTTGAAACCTTTTGCAAAAGGAAATTGGTCAACCCAGAATTTTTCTTCTCCGAGCCTGTAAGAATGTGATTCTGTGTCAAGAAGAATCTTATCTAAAAAGAACTCCCCAGCGCCTTCTGTTTCGTCCTTCAAAAAATTTACCTCTCCGAACTTATTTCCAAGTTAGCCTTGCTCTAAAAACTAGATTTTTTTCAATGATATCCTATGACTTGGATATCTAATAATCATTTGTGAATATATTTTTTTTTGGGAATTTTATTTCCCAAATGTGAATTCATTTTTTTTTTTCCTGAAAAAATTATTCCATACATATATTTTTTGTATATTTTTCTCGCGGAGTAAAACTGTCCCTCTTTCTATTTTTTTTTTTTTTTTTGTTTTTCTTAACATTCAATCTATTTTCTTGGTTTTTGGGTTCGAGTAATCAAGAGCCATGGATACTGATCGTACGGTACATAAATTGGGAAAACTGTTCGGTGTGTCGCGCACGATACAAAAGCAGACAGCGCGACGTCTAAGTATCACTGACCAGGAGCGCGAAGAAGCAGAAAGGAAGAAGGTTCAGCTGCAAAAAGAGTTGCGTCAGCAGCGTCTATCCGCGATCGGTGCAAATCAGCGTTATGTCCTAGAGATTGTCGGCGATCTGAACGGTGTGGACACCGATGAGATTATCATGGGCATAATCGATGAGCCGGCGCAATGTGATCTTGTAAATAGCATGTTCGAAGCCGGTGGATCACGCGCCTGTATGATCAGCTACGCGAACATGCTTGGATATCCACACAATTCGGGACGTTACAATGAGAAACAGAAATACGCTGAAACGAAGCGTGCGATTTGTTATAAAGCCGAAGCAGTGAAATTGCAAGGCAAATGGATTGTGCTCTATCGCACAACGAATGTGAAGACAGTTGAGAATCGTAACGTTTCGGACGAGGTGGCCATATTCTGCTTGAATTCCGAGCATGCCGATAAGGCGCTCTGTGTTTTAAAGGACTTCATGACCCGTGTACTGACGCCGTCTTTGGAAGCGGTTTCGGAATTCGGAACCGCCGAAGGGGACTATCGCGAAAAGTTCTTTCATGCTCTGGATATGTACAAATTGTTCTTGAGCTCGTCGGAGCAGACGGTAGCGACGCGTGTTCACTTTGATGTTTCGCATGAATTGTTCAAGGGTTTTTTATTGGTTAAATTTCAAATCGAGGAGAGCTCGAAAGATGTCTCGCGGGTGCGTCTGGTGGAACGGTACTTCGCTCAATGGCTAAGACAAATACAGGGTATTCTCATCGAAGGAAAGCAAATTTTGCGTGATAGTCCTGACGTAGGTCCATTGCAAATGCTTGTTAATTGGCGACGTATGCTAGCACGATACACTTTAATTATGGAGTTCGTTTCTTCTCGGGCATTCACCAATCATAAAGCATGTTTGGTACTATCACGATCCTCGAAGCTTCTCAAGGTGGGTGGATGATCTATTTTGAGTGTTGTGAACTGTGATGTTTGTACGTTCGATTAAATTTTCAGAAATGGGCCGAAATCGACAATCAAGTGACTTTGGTTCTTAATGAGGCCAAGGATAATGTACGCTATATAACGTCCCTGCAAAAATTCTGGGATCCTCTATATAGGTGAGTCGTTTTAGCTT
Source organism: Chlorops oryzae (assembly GCA_020466095.1). Classification (NCBI taxonomy): domain Eukaryota; kingdom Metazoa; phylum Arthropoda; class Insecta; order Diptera; family Chloropidae; genus Chlorops; species Chlorops oryzae. Next base: position 104,462,508 of record CM035807.1, read on the forward strand.
GTATTAGCATAGGGAGGTAATTTCTTATGTGTTGACTCACTAATTTCTAGTCCATGGGTTCTATTCATTGCCCGCCTGTAGTCTTCATTGCAATGATGGTCTTTGTTTTTCTTGAAGCTGATCTTTTAACTGGATACAAAATAGGGTTTACCAATTATCGAAACCTTTATATTATTCTGAGGAAATATGGAATAGCCTTGTGCCTTTTTGAAATTAATTCAAAGATCAGAATTACCTTATACCTTTCCATTGAGCCGATTCGACCTTGTCAATTTAAAATCTGATCATGTCGAAAGAACCACCAATCAATTAAAGCTCATACGACTGAATAATCTCTAAAGATAGTCTTGGAACAAACATTCGATTTCGATTAAAAATTTGCCAACTGGTGAAATCATAACAGTATTAAATAAATGTCTAATACTTTGTGAGTTCTGTGGGTATATTTAAAATACTTCGTACAATTCTCTAGACCCAAACCAGACGACATAATAAGCATGCTTCCCGGCTTGATGGTGGCCATAAGAAATGTCTCAAAAACTGCCCATTACTTTAACACGCCGAGCAATGTCACCGGGTTACTAGTGAAGATATCGAACCAACTGACCATTACAAGCAAAATGTATCTGACCGACAACGGACGTGAGAATCTTTGGAATATTCCACCGAAAACAATAATCGCGCGCATCGAGAAATGCAGAGAGATTATTGAGTTCTACAAAAACATTTACATGCAGACAGTCGATGATATGCGAACGGCCGGTGAGAAACCTTGGATAGTATCCTCCGTTTACATTTTTACATGCCTAGATAAATTCCTAGCAAGGCTGGAGATGGTAAGCTACGAGAAATGTATGAGAACGTGCGTTGTATGGTTTTTCTCATCCGGTTTTTTTTTTTTTTGCAGATAAAGACAATTTTCAATATCGAGCTGACGTACAACGTTCTCGATCGGATTTGTATTAGCGGAATGGAAGTTTTCAATGCCAGAATCAAAACTGCACGTCAAGTGATCAGCTCGAAGCCCTATGACCCACTCAACTATCGAATAGAGATCTTCGACGGTGACTACGAGAAATTTATCCAGGAAGTCGAAGCTGCCGAAATCGGTATGCAACAGTTTGTAAAGCAACAGATTGCCGATTGTCCCATTGCCGAGTCAGTGCTCTTGGTACTGAAACGTTTCGAACGATTGAACCTCCAGTGTCTGTGTTTGGATCGACGTTATTTAGAAGTAGCCGAAATGCTCGAAAAGGAAATGTTTCTACTCAAGGATGTGTAAGTATTTTTTAATTGTTAGCGTAGATTCAAAGCCGAAAGAAAAATTATAAGTGGCAAAAAAATTATAAATGGCGCCCAATGTGGGGCCACTGTTTGAATGACATTTTTAATGGGCAAAGATCATTGGAACTTAAATCAATTCCATAACATTCTATTCTTAGGTACAACGAAGAACGTGGCTCTCCTATAATGGCACGCAATATGCCACCTGTTGCCGGACGTATAATGTGGATACGATCGATATTCAAAAAAATCGACGAGCCAATGAAGGTGCTCAAATTGCGTCAATGTGTTTTGGCGCATAAAAAGGCCCAACGTACTGTACGATACTACAACTATATGAATAGCATTATCTGTCACTACGAGATGACATACCATAAGGCTTGGTATGACTATGCTGAGGAAGTGCGTTGCTTGCTAAATGCTCCGATACTAACGTGCAGCAAAGAGATTGCAGAATACACAGTCAATTTGGATCCGGCAATTGAACAAATCATTGTAGAGACCGAATGGATGTGGAAACTTAAGCTGGGTGAGTTTATTAGGTATCCTGTTAACTTTCGAAATTCTTCTTTATATTAATTCTTCACAGCTGTACCCAACATCGCTGCCGTTGTCACGTACTGTAAGGATCGTATACTGGGTCCAGCGACGACACTCAAAATCGCTATTCAAAATTTCGATAGATTTCGCCGATCCATAAACTCTGTTTTTATTAACATCATTCGGTTTCGTCTACAAGAAGTTTCTGTTTTGCTAAAACCGGCATTATCCACTTATACTTGGTTATCCGAAAATTTGGAGGACTATGTCAACAAAATATATGATGTAAATATATATTTTTTTAACTTGTTCAACGTGAAGACACATTATTCAGACTTGAATTATTCCGTAGAAAATTGAAGAGGTCGATGTTTTCTATAAAAACGTGCTGGATCTTGAAAAAATTCGAATAACGAGAGAAATGGATAGCTTCAAGGATTTCTTATATGTTTACATTCCTGACGAACCAATAACTTCGGACAAATTTGTTGATGAGAGTAACAAACTGAGGCAGGAAAATGGTAAAATCAATTTTGGGTTTTCTCTTAAATTTCTTATGTTTTTCTCTTCTCAAAGAGAGAGGAGGAAATCAAACGAGATCGTCGTCATTTTTATAGAAATCGTTATTTAAATGAAAACAACTATCTTTGTAGAGAGAATTCTGGAGAAGAAATCGGTTTGCATGGAGCGAGCGGTTATTGATATGATAAACATGTTCGTTGGACTGTTAGACTTCGGACCAATAGATTCTCGGGGTCGCCGTGTATTCCAACTTCCACCCGATCAAATCAACGACTCTAATTGGCGGACTGAGGGCAATATGCCTATTGATAAATGGGATTGGATACAGTTTGCAAAGATCTATCGCACAATATATTTGGTCCCGGACGACATACTCCAGCAACTTCAGATAAAAAACTATGAAGGTATACGCTATGAATTGCACCATCTGCGAAATGATTGTATGGATCTTTTCTCTTACTACAACACAAAAATGATAAACGCTTTGGTGGCAATCGCCAAGCGATCTTTGGATTATGTGCGGCATAACATTTTACGGTAACATTTAGTTTTCCTCTATCTATTCGAATAAAAAGAGCATGGCTCTGTTCAAAAATGTGTCCAATTGGCACCTCCGATTGGGTAACTAAGGGAGGCATATGCCCTCCCTCGTGGTGTAAAAACAGGCCGATATGGGGCCAAAGTGTGTCACCCCTAAAAGAGGGCAGGGCAGCCATTCCAAGCTAACCAATAGTTTTCCCTTAACAATTCAATAAAATTTCAGATTCCTTTTATTTCTCGAATGTATAGATCCAATTGGCGTACTGTTTATCGAAAGCCCATCTTATATACCGAACTTGATATCGATTTGGATAATGGCTGCCGCATCGAACCAAATCTGGAAATGATGCAATCAAACTTCCACGCTGCTGTGCAGGTGTGCACGGAGATCAATTATTTTATTTCTACTTGGGGACGTCAAGCGAAAACTCGCGAGCGTCGTTTGCGAAGGGTTACAGTGGGTAAGTTGTGGTGATGTACCAACATAAATATATATGCGGATGGGGAAGAATGTGTGATCACATATATAAATCTTCTAGATGAGAATCGATTCGAACGGAACTACTTTCGTTTTGTGGTCGAACACAAGGACATTGTACGCGCCGTTCAAAATCTGGCTGCTGGATTAATGATGTATAAACCAGATTTCGACGGTTTCTTGACCGTAAGTAATAGGTACATAGCTGCGTTGACGTGAAAGTTTCATTCAATATCAATTTGTTTTCAGGAAATTTTCGAGAAATTCAAATATTTGTGGAGCGATGATCGTGAAAACGTTATTCAATCTTTCGTACAGACAAATCCTTTGACCGTCGATATACGTGACCAATTCATTCATTACGATTCGATAACGACTGACCTGGACGAAATGATGACAGCGAAAATAATTGGTCCGATTGAAATTAGAATGGGTTGGTTACCGCCTTTGCCTCTGCCTCTAAACTTTGAATGGATTAAGGTCGATCGAGCAGGAATTGTTACTGTATTATAATTCCTGTTGGGCCTTCCCTTTTCGTTTTCGATTTTCAAGATTTTTTCTTTCTCGTTAATATTGTAATAACTTTTAGACAAGGCTATCGCGAAATTCGTGCAAGAGTCCAAGAAATGGAAGGTTATGCTTGGACAATTGTTGAGTGCACAATACAAGAAACAATTGGATGATATGGTGGACTTCATAACCGATATGCAAAATACATTGAGCAAACCAATCAACGATTTGGACGATGTACGAGTAGCGATGAATTGCTTGGAACGAATTCGAGAGAATTTTATAACGTGAGTTCTTTCTGTTGTTTTGCTAAGACTTTCAACCGTCTGTGAAATTGAGCCTGTGGCAATCTTTTTTCTCGTTCTAATAGCATGGATATGAATTTACAACTTATCATGGATACATATGCGCTTTTCGCACAGTTTAATATCTACATACCTCCAGAAGACCACGATAAAGTAGATTCACTGGCGGCGTCATTTTACAAGATGCTGGAAGATGCAAAGAAGACATCTGCTCGTATCGCCGAAATGGAGGGTCCGCTTCTAAAGGAGCTTAATGAGGGTATCGCGAATTTCAAGGCCGAATTCGATAAGTTTAATCAGGACTTCGAGGCGAATGGGCCAATGGTTGAGGGTATTTCAGCCAAAGAGGCGAGCGATCGCGTATTTCTGTTTCAGAACCGATTCGATGAACTTTGGCGAATGTATGAGATGTATAGCAGCGGAGAGAAGCTATTTGGATTGCCCATTTCTGAGTATCCATTATTGCAGCAACGTAAACGTGAGTTCGGCTATCTGAATCGCTTGTATTCGCTGTACATTCAAGTGCTTAAGACGATTGCTGATTACTATGAAATGTCTTGGGCTGATGTGGATATTGAAAAGATTAGCATAGAGTTAGCTGACTTTCAGATACGGTGAGTGGCATTCGAAATTCTGTAATCTCTCAACTGAGATATAATAACATCTCAAAATAATACTCTCCCAAAAGTTGCCGAAAACTACCCAAGGGCATGCAAACCTGGCCGGCTTTTATTGATCTGAAGACCAAAATCGATGATTTTAATGAGACATGCCCACTTCTCGAACTGATGACGAACAAAGCCATGAAGGAGCGTCACTGGGCGCGTCTAAACGCGTTGCTCAATACCGATTTCGATCCAACGAGCTCGAAGTTCACACTCGGTAAGCTACTGGAAGCGCCAATTTTACAAAATAAGGACGAAGTGGAGGACATTTGCGTCGGCGCTGGCAAAGAACTCGACATCGAAGGCAAACTCAAGCAAGTCATTGCCGATTGGTCGGTTGTTAATTTACAATTGGGTATGTTCAAAAATCGCGGAGAGTTGGTACTTAAGGGCGGTGAAACTTTGGAGATCATTGCTGCCTTGGAGGACAGTCTAATGGTTATGAATTCGCTGGCATCGAATCGGTATAATGCGCCGTTTAAGAAGGAAATTCAAATGTGGCTATCGAAGCTGGTGCGAACGGGCGAGATACTCGAAAAATGGTTGATGGTGCAAAATTTATGGATGTACTTGGAGGCCGTATTTGTTGGTGGTGACATCTCAAAGCAATTGCCAATGGAAGCGAAACGTTTCAATAACATCGATAAGACATACGTTAAAGTTATGTACCGTGCACGTGAAATACCAAATGCCGTGGAGTGCTGTACTGGCGATGATTCGCTACAAACGAATCTCAATTGGTTATTCGATCAATTGGAAACTTGTCAGAAATCACTTACTGGTTATTTGGAGGCAAAACGTTTACTTTTCCCACGGTTTTTCTTCGTATCCGATCCTGTATTGCTTGAAATTTTGGGACAGGCTTCTGATCCCACATCGATTCAAGTGCATTTACTGAGCATATTCGATGCCATAGCATATGTGAGTGAACAGATTGTGATAAATTAACTTAATTTATATGGAACTACTACTCTGTCGCAGGTTGACTTCCAAGAGAAGACCAATGATGTTATCATAGCCATGAACTCAATGAACAATGAGAAGGTTATGTTCGAGAATGCTGTGCAATGTATTGGCAGTGTTGAGTTTTGGTTAGGAAAGCTTCTCAAAGAAATGCAGGATACAATGAAAACGATCTTGGCTGGTATGGCAGTTAGTTTAACTGATCCCGAATTTAATTTTGTTGAGGAATTTCCATCATACTGTGGTCAATGTGGCGTTGTGGGCGTTCAATTGCTTTGGACACGAGAGTCTGAGATCGCTCTGCGTAAATGTCGCGTGGATAAATCGATAATGAAACGAACAAACGCTAGATTCCTTACACTGCTGAACTACTTTATCGATCTCACTGTTAAAGATCTGACTGCCTTAGATCGTATACGGTTTGAGACCATGGTTACGATTCATGTACACCAGCGGTGAGTGCTCTATAGGAATTTTTACATGAAATGATCTGTTATAAAGCTGCCTAAATTAAACCTTCGGCAAATACAATACCGCCTTTGCTTATTTCAGCGATATTTTCGACGATCTCTGTACAATGCGAGTCCGTTCTGCTGGTGATTTTGAGTGGCAGAAACAGGCCCGTTTCTATTATAATGAAGAAAACGATGATATCACAGTCGCTATTACAGACGTTAATTTTATCTACCAAAATGAGTACCTTGGTGTCACGGAGCGTTTGGCTATAACTCCGTTAACTGATCGATGTTATATTACCTTAGCCCAAGCGATCGGTAGGTCCAGTCTTATCTCTGCTATTAGATAACTAGATGGTTGTATGTATGATCTAAATAGGTATGAATATGGGTGGAGCTCCGGCTGGTCCTGCTGGAACGGGGAAAACGGAGACAACCAAAGATATGGGGCGTGCTCTGGGAAAACTTGTTGTTGTATTCAACTGCTCGGATCAAATGGATTTCCGCGGCTTGGGACGAATCTATAAGGGTCTCGCACAGTCTGGTTCCTGGGGTTGTTTCGATGAGTTCAATCGTATTGAGTTGCCAGTTTTGTCTGTTGCTGCTCAGCAGATATAGTGAGAAATGATTTATGACTCTTATTACCAGTTGTTAATAAGTGATTTCTTTTTAGCATCGTCTTGACTGCGCGAAAAGAGAAGAAGGCGACCTTTATCTTCAGCGATGGCGATATCGTTTCAATGAATTCCGAATTCGGTATTTTCATTACGATGAATCCAGGCTATGCAGGCCGTCAGGAGCTACCAGAGAATTTGAAAATAATGTTCCGTACGGTTGCGATGATGGTACCAGATCGTAGTATAATCATACGAGTAAAAATGGCCAGTTGCGGATTCAAGGAGAATTTATTACTCTCACGTAAATTCTTTACTCTGTATGCACTCTGCGAGCAGCAGCTCTCCAAGCAGGTCCACTATGATTTTGGCTTGAGGAATATTCTATCCGTCTTGCGTACACTGGGCGCACAAAAGCGTTCCAATCCAAATGATACCGAGGAAACCATTGTTATGCGAGTCTTGCGTGACATGAATGTTTCCAAGTTAATTGATGAAGATGAAGGATTATTCTTATCATTAGTAGATGATATGTTCCCGGGAATTAAATTGACAACTGCGGTCTATAAGGAACTGCAACGTGCGATTGCGAAAACTTGCGAAGAATACGGATGGGTGAACAATCCGGAATGGAATCTAAAGGTCGTGCAGCTTTATGAGACCTCATTGGTACGACATGGTCTTATGTTAATGGGTCCGACTGGGTCTGGTAAAACGACATGCACGCTTGCAATGTTGAAATGCTTTACTGAGATGGGCAGAACGCACAAAGAAATGCGTATGAACCCGAAGGTACATCTGCATTTGATTGCTCTTCTTATATAATAATAACTGGATTTTTTGTAGGCCATAACGGCTCCACAAATGTTTGGTCGTTTAGATGTTGCGACCAACGATTGGACTGATGGTATATTTTCGACTCTCTGGCGTCGTTCTTTAAAAGTTCCCAAAACGAATAATACGTGGATCGTATTAGATGGGCCCGTTGATGCTGTTTGGATTGAGAATTTAAATTCCGTACTTGACGATAATAAAACCTTGACTCTAGCCAATGGTGACCGAATTAAAATGGCGGATAACTCAAAATTGGTCTTCGAGCCGGATAATGTCGATAACGCATCACCTGCAACAGTCAGTCGTGTGGGTATGGTCTTTCTCAGCTCTTCAGTTTTAAAGTGGACTGTTTACATGGAAGGTCAGTACTTTATTTCAAGTGCTAAAGCCTCGAAGATATAAATATTTGTTTTAAATCAGCCTGGGTGCGAAAACAACCAATGGCAGACCAGGAAGTCCTTCGGCGTTGTTGGGGTGCAATCTATGATGACGCGCATCTATTTTTACAAACGAAACTAGCCGCAAAGATGCGCATTTTGGAGGCTATATACATTAAGCAGATGCTTGAAATACTAGATGGAATCATGGCGGACTGTAATAATCGCTCCGAAAAATGGCTTGAAAGAACATTCCTATTTGCAATGATGTGGACTCTGGGAGCTGTACTGGAAATTCCGGAAAGAGAAAAATTAGAAGAATATATTCTTAAGCACCCATCGAAATTGAGTAAATCCCAACTGATTATTAATGAGGAAAAATTTTACTAAATTGTTTTTTCTTCTCTTTTTCCCCCCCCCTTCACGCCCTATTACTATACAGAGTGGCCTAAAAAGGTACCCGGTGAGACCATATTTGAGTTCTATGTCGATGATAATGGTAATTGGCAACATTGGAATACACGGGTCGAAGACTTTGTGTACCCCGAAGACAGCATTCCTGAATTTGCCTCGATTCTGGTTCCGAACGTAGATAATGTTCGTACCGCGTTTCTAATACACAACATTGCGAAACAGCGTAAGCAAGTACTGTTAATCGGTGAACAGGGTACAGCAAAAACAGTTATGATCAAAGGTTATATGGCGCGCTATGATCCTGAAGTACATCTCTATAAGTCCTTTAATTTCTCATCTGCGACGACTCCGAATATGTTTCAGGTAAACTAAGAAAATGAAGGATCTATTAAAGGACGACGTCCAGATATAACATCGTTTATATATTATAGCGAATCATTGAATCATATGTCGAGAAGCGAGTCGGAACTACTTATGGCCCCCCTGGTCAACGTTCAATGACAATCTTTATTGATGACATCAACATGCCAGTTATAAATGCTTGGGGTGACCAGATCACTAACGAAATTGTACGCCAAATGATAGAGCAGAAAGGTTTTTATTCGCTCGACCGACCAGGTGATTTTTCAACAATATTAGATATTCAACTTCTCGCTGCGATGATTCACCCAGGCGGTGGCCGTAACGACATACCGAATCGTCTCAAGCGGCATATGGCTATATTCAATTGTACTTTACCCAGTAACAACTCTATGGATCAGATCTTTAACAAGATTGGCGTGGGTTATTTCTGTCCAGCTCGTTTTAATGAAGATGTCGTTGAGGTTGTACCACTACTTGTGCCTTTGACACGCATCTTCTGGCAGAATGTAAAAGCAAAGATGCTGCCAACGCCTGCCAATTTCCATTATGTTTTCAATTTGCGTGATCTATCGCGAATTTGGGAGGGAATGCTGAAGATTGCAGGTGAAGAATGCCAAACTGTGAATCAAACTTTGAAGCTGTGGCGTCATGAGTGTACCCGCGCGATTTCCGATCGATTTACGGATCTAAAGGATACCAAATGGTTTGTTAACTGTATGATAAAGGACGCAAAAGAAAATTTGGGTGACTTCTTTGAAGAATTCCCTGAAGAACAGACGTACTTTGTTGACTTTTTAAGAGACGCGCCCGAGGGCGTTGAAGACGATGAGGATGTCTCATTCGAGCCGCCAAAGATTTACGAGGAAATTCCAAGGTATTTTCAGCTGTATTTTATTTAAATTGTTCATTTATTTTGTTCAACTTCGTTTTTGTTGTAGTTTTGAAGTGGTTCGTGCCAGAATCATGTATTACATGGGTCAATTTAACGAATACATTCGGGGCTATTACATGGATCTCGTGTTCTTTACTGATGCTTTGGTACATCTGATAATTGTGTCGCGTATTCTTGGGATGCCGCGAGGCAATGCTTTGTTGGTCGGTGTTGGTGGATCCGGTAAACAGAGTTTGACTCGCCTTGCTTCATTTATAGCTGGTTATAAATTCTTCCAAATAACGCTTACTCGTGCCTATAACGCCGGAAATTTGATCGACGATCTTAAATATTTATATCGTACTGCTGGTTTTGAAGGACAAGGCATTACATTTATCTTTACTGACAATGAAATTAAAGATGAAGCATTCTTGGAGTATATAAATAATATTTTGAGTTCAGGGGAAATTGCAAATCTCTTCGCAAAGGATGAATTGGGTAAGCCACATGAGCTATTAAACTAATGAAATGGGTGGGGGAAATTCATCTTGATCTCTCTCCTTCGCAGATGAAATGTATAACGAGTTGATACCAGTTATGAAAAAGGCATTCCCGAAACGTCCACCAACGCAGGATAACCTGTACGATTTCTTCCTTTCGCGAGCACGCTTCAATTTACACATAGCACTCTGCTTTTCACCTGTAAGTATGCGAAGAGGAGGAAATCATTTTAAGTCTATAATTTCATTCCCAATTTCTAGATCGGCGAGAAATTTCGCGGAAGATCACTTAAATTCCCTGGCCTTATATCTGGCTGTGTTATAGATTGGTTCCAGAAGTGGCCAGAAGAGGCGCGTGTTGCTGTATCACGACATTATCTTAAGGACTTCGAAATTGTGTGCACATCCAAAGTCAAAGAGGAGATAATACAAATTATGAGTTGGATTCACGAAACAGTCTCCGAGGCATGCATATCGTACTACGATCGGTTCAGGCGTGCGACATTCGTAACACCGAAATCGTTGATATCGTTCTTGGAGAGCTATAAAAAACTTTACAAAGAGAAACAAAGCAATATTCTCGTAATGGCTGATCGTATGTCTTCAGGTTTGGATAAGCTCGACGAAGCGGGTGCATCAGTTTCGGTGTTAAAGAAAGAATTGATTGAAATGAATAAGGTCATTGTGGTGGCTTCTGCCGAAGCTGAAAAAGTTTTGGAGGTTGTTGCTCAGTCCACAGAAGAGGCAGAAGTCGTAAAGGCTCAAGTGGCTGTAATGAAATCCAGCGCAGCTGAACTAGTGAAACTAATTTCTGCCGATAAGGCAGTTGCCGAGGCTAAGTTGGAAAAGGCTCGTCCAGCCTTAGAAGAAGCAGAGGCGGCCTTAAAGGTAACTTCACACAATGTTTCTCCGCGTATGGGAATTTATTAAAATATATCCTTTGAACAGACAATTAAAGCGGCGGATATTGCAACGGTGCGAAAACTAGGCAAGCCGCCTTATTTGATTACACTCATTATGGACGCTGTGTGCATTTTGTTTAGGAAAAGAGTGAAACCAGTTAATGCCGACATGGAGAAGAACTTTCTACAAAGCTCGTGGGAGGAATCTTTGAAAGTTATGTCCGACACAGGCTTTCTACGAAAAATTGTCGACTATCCAACAGATATCATAAATGCTGAAATGGTTGATCTCTTGCTGCCGTATTTCAATTACAGGTTCGTAGAGTTTTTGAATTGTAAGGAGCTCTCTCTCTCTCTCACACACACTCTCTTCTATCGTCCTCTTTATTCCCATCTCTCTTTATATATCCCTTTCTTTCTCTCTGTTATATACCAATATCTTTATCTCTGTTGTATACCAATATCTTTCTCTCTCTCTCCCCTCTCTCTTTAGTCTCTATACTTTCGAAGCAGCAAAAGTCGCCTGCGGTAATGTTGCTGGCTTGCTTTCGTGGACCATCGCAATGGCAAAGTACTATGAGGTCAATAAAGAAGTCTTGCCACTAAAAGCAAATTTAGCTGTTCAGGCGGCTAAATATGCGAAAGCCTCAGCTGATCTTCAAGAAGCTGAAGAGCTCTTCGCAGCCAAGGAACGTGAGTTGGCTGAGGTGCAGTTGCAGTTCGAAGAGGCAATGTCTAAAAAGAATGCCGTGCTTGCGGAAGCTAAAAAATGTCAAGATAAAATGGACGCGGCGACGGCCCTAATTGGCGGCTTAGCTGGTGAGAAAATTCGATGGACAGAGCAGATAGCGCAATTCAAGAGTGAGACCGAACGTCTTGTTGGCGATACAGTACTACTGACTGCATTCTTATCCTACACGGGTCCATTCAATCAGGAGTACCGTACGGATTTGCAAAATCAATGGCTTAAGGAAATTAACGATCGCAGCATACCAATTTCATCCAATTTGAGTATAATTGACAGCCTAACGGATCGCTCACAAATCGGTGAATGGAACTTAGAGGGATTGCCCTCGGATGAGCTATCCATACAGAATGGTATTATTGCAACGAAAGCTGCAAGATACCCCTTGTTAATTGATCCACAGTCGCAAGGAAAAACGTGGATCAAGAATAAGGAAAAGAAGAATGGCTTAATTGTGACATCATTGAATCATAAATACTTCAGAAATCATATCGAGGATGGTGTCGGAATGGGAAGACCTTTGATTATCGAAGATGTTGCTGAAGAGCTTGATCCATGTTTGGATAACGTGCTCGATCGTAATTTAATAAAAGTTGGAACGACACTGAAAGTCAAAGTTGGTGACAAAGAAGTCGATTGGAATGATAGCTTCCGTTGTTATATAACAACTAAGCTTCCGAATCCATCATATACCCCTGAAGTGTCGGCGCGTACCTCGATTATTGACTTTACAGTTACAATGAAGGGTCTCGAAGATCAGCTTCTGGGTCGTGTCATATTAACGGAACGTCAGGAGCTCGAAGAAGAGCGTACGAATCTGGTTGAGACTGTAACCGGTAATATGAAAAAGATGAAAGAGCTAGAAGCAAATCTCTTGCATAAGCTCTCAACTACTCAGGGAAGCTTGCTCGATGACGTAACAGTTATTGAAGTGCTAAACACCAGTAAGAATACCGCATTGGAGGTCAAAGAAAAATTGGAAATTGCAAAAGTAACTGAAGCGAAGATAAATATTGCACGAGAGGAGTATCGACCCGTGGCGACACGTGGCAGTATATTGTACTTCCTGGTCTGCTCAATGGCCATGGTCAATTGTATGTACCAGACATCGCTAGTTCAGTTCCTCGAACGTTTCGAGGCGTCGATGCATAACTCACAGAAAACGCACATAACACAGAAACGCATCAAACGGATAATTTCCTATCTGACATTCGAAATCTACCGTTATAAGTCACGTGGATTGTATGAAACCCATAAGTATCTGTTCGTCTTACTGATGACATTAAATATTGATCGCCGGACTGATTTCGTTACCTACGATGAGTTTCAATTCTTTATCAAAGGTGGTGCTGCACTCAACCTTAATGATTGCCCACCGGTGCCATTCCGTTGGGTAACGGACGAAACTTGGCTGAATTTGGTTCAGCTTTCCAAATTGTCGCAATACACCCAGGTGCTCAATAAGGTCTCCAACAATGAACGCAGCTGGTTCACATGGTACAAGAAAGAGTGCCCCGAAAATGAAATTATACCGGATGGTTACAATTCTTTAGACCCTTTCCGTAAATTATTGCTGATACGTTCATGGTGTTCTGATCGTACGATTTCTCAAAGTAGAAAATATATAGCCAGCTCGCTGGGCGAACGATTCGCCGAGCCAGTTGTACTCAATTATGATGATTTGCTGTCGGAGAGTACACCGCTTACGCCGCTGGTCTGTTTCCTATCGATGGGCTCTGATCCGTCATCAAATATCGAATCATTGGCAAAGAAAAATGAGCTAAAGTGTCATCCCATATCGATGGGTCAAGGACAAGAGGTACATGCTCGCAAGCTAATGGCCAAATGTCTCGAAGAAGGTGGTTGGGTACTACTTCAAAATTGTCACTTGGGCTTAGAATATATGAACGAATTGACATTGTTAATCATTGAGTTGGAAAAATCAGGACCGAAGAGTTATCATGAACATTTCCGCGTTTGGATTACAACCGAACCGCATACATCATTCTCCATAACTTTGTTGCAGATGGCCATTAAATTTACCAACGAGCCACCGGCAGGCATACGTGCTGGTCTCAAGCGAACGTACGGCAATATGGCACAGGACTTCCTCGACTATTCACAGTCGCCATTCTATCATCCGATGATCTTTGCTATCTCCTTTTTGCATTCCGTTGTGCAAGAGCGCCGTAAATTTGGTCCTCTAGGCTGGAATATACCCTACGAATTCAATTATGCTGATTGGTACGCTAGTTGCCTATTTGTGCAAAATCATTTAGACGATTTGGAACCCGGAAAGGGTATCAGCTGGGTAACTGTACGTTATATGCTTGGCGAAGTACAGTATGGTGGACGCGTAACAGACGATTATGATAAACGTCTCTTGAATACATTCGCGCGTGCATGGTTCCATGATAACTTGTTCTCAGAATTCTTCGAATTCTTTAGAGGTTACAAGATTTTTGTGTACAAAGAAGTGGAAGCGTACATGGAAGCCATTGAAGGAATGCCCCTAATCGATCCACCTCAAGTGTATGGCTTCCATCCGAACGCAGACATAACTTATCAGACGAACTCGACACGTAATATACTTGATACGATTATATCGATACAACCGAAGGAGTCATCCGGTGGTGGCGGTGAGACCCGTGAAGATCGTGTGGCTCGTCAAACCAGAGAAATGCTAAGCAAAATGCCACCAATATATGATCTATTTGAAGTCAAAGAGCGCATCAAACTGATGGGTGCGACAAGTTCAATGAATATATTTTTGAGGCAAGAAATCGATCGCATGCAAAGGGTAGGAAAAAATGAACTCTCATGATCTGCTGCTAAATATTCGTAAATTATATTAATGTACAAAATATTCCGCAGATCATTGTATTGGTGCGTATAACGCTGAGAGATTTGCTGCTTGCGATTGAAGGTACTATAATCATGAGCGAACAGTTGCGTGATGCATTGGACAACATTTTTAATGCGCGTGTGCCCGCCGTATGGATGCGAGGCAGTTGGTTGTCATCAAGTTTGGGCTTCTGGTTTAGCGAATTGATCGAACGTAACGCACAGTTCTCAACTTGGTGCTTTGGCGTAAGTTGCAAGTTCCCCGAAATCTAAATGATTTTGAAGATAAAATCATCGGTTTTTTTTTTTTATAGGCACGCCCCGTTGTATTCTGGATGTCAGGATTCTTTAATCCGCAAGGTTTTCTTACTGCAATGAAGCAAGAAGTTGCGCGTGCACATCAGGGTTGGGCATTGGATGTCGTTACTATGCATAATGATGTATTGAAGGTCGGAACGGATGAATGTAAGAAACCACCGAAAGAGGGAGTTTTTATACATGGCCTCTACGTGGACGGCGCTGGCTGGGATAGAAAGACGGCGCGGCTCGTTGAAGCAACTAATAAAGTGCTCTACGTGCTCATGCCTGTTGTGCATGTATATGCAATTAATTCGACTGCTCCAAAGAATCCAAAATTATATACGGTGAGTAGTAGTATAAACATGTATAGTGTGTGAAGTTTGTGATTAAAGCGCATATTTCAAATCGGTTATAAATTTTCCTCTAGTGTCCTGTTTACATGAAGACAATGCGAACTAATCTAAATTATATTACTCCGCTGTGGCTTCAATCGCTGAAATCGCCAGATCATTGGATCCTTCGTGGTGTTGCATTACTTTGCGATGTGAAATGAAATTCATTTCAATTATTCCGATATTTATTTTTGAATTGTTTTCGAATTTTATAATTTTTAAGTATGTAAGTATTATATGTTGTTAAATATTTTTTAAATCTTTGTCGAAAAGTATAAATTTTATATTGTAATAAACTAAAAACAAACAAAAAAAACCGACTTCCTCTTATTCCATTCAAGGGCATAAGCAGATCGAAACTGAAGTTTTCCTTAATTTCTTAAAAATGAGTCTGAGATTCTCAGTACAGTTAAACTGTTGCTAAAGAATAGTTGAAAAAAAAAAATATATATAAAATCACCTCGAGTCCATAAAATCGCATTTGAAATGAGTTTAGTGTGTTGGGCTTATAATTAGTGAAGAAAGAAAAATGTACAAATTATTTTTAAATACAAATTCATTAAACAATTACACAATTTTTTAACTAACCAGACCTATTTTGTTTTGTTTGTCGCCACACATACGTTACACATACACGTGCTAATATGATGGCTTTCTTGAAAGTTCTTTGGAATGAATTAATTTCCCAACGTGTTTCCACGCCCCCACGAGTTCCCTAAAACACTATTACCCGCTGCAGGTCGTGGTTGAGCACGGTTGGCGGGAGGAATACCGAATCCACTGAAACCACCACTAACGTCAGGAATATATTGTTTTCTAAATGGAGAAAGATTTATAATTTAATTCGAGTATATCTAATCTAAGAATATTAAACATACGCACAGTATACTTGGTGTCTCTAAAAAGGTCATTCCGCCCAACTCTTGTGGGTATTGGAATTTTAAGAAATAATAGAAATGCCCAATGAATATACCAATCAATGATGCAATCGATCTTAATTAAAGAATTACATGATTAACTGATTGAGATCATTAATACGACTTCTTACCCTTGAAAAACGAGCTCCATGCCAGCCAATATCCAAGGCAAGTACATCGCCTTAAAGCGCGAGCCAAACCAGAAATTCACAATCACGTCCTTATTTAGGTGACACCAAATGTAGGTGATCGCCACCACAAGCAAATCCATAAGGAAATACACATTGAATATCATGCCACCGAGATTGGCCAATATCGCAACGATTATTTGAAGATAAAGATAGTCAGCGGGGCTTCTTCCAAATTGATCTTTTTCCAATCTTGTGCCGTATTGTGCTGAAAAAAAAAAAAAACAGATTTCACTTATTCAAGTCTTACTTTTCCCTTAAATGACTTACTTATAAAATAGCAGTTGATCAGAAAGTGGAAACCCGTCGAAGGGGTTAGTGGGTAAACAAACAAGCTAGTGACGATTCTCCACAATTGAAGTTTTCCAAAAACCAGATCTTTTGAAAGGTAAAGATATTCTAAAGGAAGAATACCAAATCTTCCAAGTAAGCTTAGGCCAACTGTCAACGTCAACCAATACTTCGTGAACCTCGGAATTTCTTTATACCACTGGCCCGCATCCATTTTGAATTTTCTCTTCGTCGTTCAGTATCTTCCGATTCTTTTTTTATTTATTTTTTTTTAGCTTTGATATGAATGTCAGGGACACCCGAGTGATTGTTCTAGATTATTTCAGAGTAGTGCTGCTATCGATATAATATCGATACATGGATGTCGCGAAATTTTCACAACACATCGATGTTTTTTTTCCCGATATTTCCGATATTCGATATTTTCACTACTTCTCAATTACTAAAAAAAAAAGCGCGAAGACCTGTTAAAAAATATTCAAACACATGCCTGTGTCGGGTATTGTATTGTCAGCAGGGACCCAAAATAATAATTATTTTTGAATTTTGAATTTTAAAAATCGATATAAAATAATTTATATTTTAAAAATTAGTATTTAAGTGTTATTCTTAGAGTTTTATTTTTTGATCAAAAAACAAAAATTAATTCTCAAGTTTTATTTTTTGATCAGGAAATAACAATTATTTTTCGAGTTTTATTTTTTACTCAGAAGATAAAACTTATTCTAAGAGTTTTAGTTTTAACTCAGTAAATAAAAATTGCTTTTAGAGTTTTATTTTTTGCTCGGATGATAAAAATTATTTTTGGAGTTTTATTTTTTACTCAGAAAATAAAAATTATTTTTCAAGTTTTTTGTTTTACTCACAACATTATGCAAACACAAGAATTATGCAAATATTTTTTGGATTTGAATTGTGGTTGCCGATTTCGCATCTGGCCTTTTTCATTTCCTCGTGTTCATCATCATCCGACTCTTCATCACTTTATCCTATTTCAGGCGTTATCTTGAAGAAAGTGGTAATATACTTATGCAAGAGTTTTATTTTTCTGAGTAAAAAAAAAAAAACTCAAAAACCAATTTTTATTTTTTGAGTAATAAATAAAAATCTAAGATAAATTTTTATCTTCAGAGCAAAAAATAAAATTCGAAAAATAATTTTTATTTACTGAGTAAAAATTAAAAATCTAAAAATAAGTTTTTTCTTCTGAGTAAAAAATATAACTCGAAAATTAATTTTTATTTCTTGATCGAAAAATAAAACTCTAAGAATAAGTTTTATCTTCTGAGTAAAAAATAAAACTCAAAAAATAATTGTTATTTTCTGATTAAAATAATAAAACTCTTAAAATAATACTTAAATTGTAATTTTTAAAATATAATTTATAACAGTTATAGTCCCTGATTGTCAGGCTCGCCTGACTATAACACCCTTACTTCTTTATTGGGTACTTGTTAGAAAACCAATTATTTAAATGTGTAATACAAAACTACTCCACGAAAATAAATTAAAAGCTCATATATTTTTCCCCTATATTATTTTAAAAGGCCAAACCTAATGTCAAATCGTGCACGAAGAGTTAATATTAGTGTCCGACCGAAGGTTCGGCTTCGGTAATCGGCATAATCGGCCAATTCTTAAACTTCGGCTTCGGCTTCGGCTGGAAAAAGCCGAATATTTTAGCCGAATATTTTTGCATTTTAATGGAAGTAAAAAAGTCACGATAGATTTTCAATTGCTTCATTGAGACCTTTTACACTAGTGAATTATTGCCGTAAATTCTCACTTTGTGGGCGACTAAAGCGAAAGAATTTAGAGAAAATTTGAGCGGTTTTTTTTTTGTGCTTGTCAAATGAATAAAGACTGATTTTGTTTCCTTACTGTAAAATGTTTTGCATTCGGCTTCGGCCTTCGGTCTTCGGCCGAAGTCTTCAACTCTGCCGATTGTTCGGCTTCGGCTAAAAATCCACCTTCGGTCGGACACTAGTTAATATAAAACTTCAAAAATTTTTACTTGGTAAAAGGTCGATATATCGATAGTATCGATGCGATTAGACATTTGTAAATTCAGCCATAATTTTTTTTGCATTTCTCAGTAGTTTGAACAGAGCTTCAGTTTTTGTTTTTGCATTATGTTTTTTTCTTTCAAATACAGATGTTGGTGTTTGAGGAACACATGTTTTGTGTTTGGAATTTTGATAGCTTTTCAAAGTTGAGATCAAGCCGTACTTGGTTGAGATGTTTCGTTCGGCTAGAAGCAAATTTGATAGTTCTGAACTCTTCCGCAAGCTAAAGAGATTGGTTGAAGGACCATTCTTTTCATATCGACGGCTGTTTCTATTAGTAATTGGAATTTGTGTTTTCTTCTATCTACTATTACATTCATTCAATTTCAAAAGTCCAGAAAAAAAAGGTATACACATCTGCTATATGGTTCTTTCTTTCTTATTGTAATGATAAAATCTGATTTTACATTTTTCCCATTCAAGATTTCCTATTGCAATGTATGGAAGATCGGCTGACGCCGTTTTTTCCGTTAAGTCTTGAGTACGATGCTTTCATTCAACATGTTCCGATTATGCCGGGAGAACAAAGCTTTATACCATATGTGGGAAATGGTTACTTTGGTCTGGAAGTGTCACAGGATTCAGTTTTAAACATTAAGTCTGGACGTTCCATGCAACTTGCGACGGAATTCCAGCCTATAATATCAGTTAATCAAAGGGCAAACAAAATGGAAACTACAGTAACTTATGTTTCTGAGTATCTAAGCGGAATTGTTCATAGGTGGGTAAAATTAAACAATTTAATCAATTGCATAACCAATTTTGACTATTTTAATACTATTTGTATCTTATTTTATAGATTCCAATGCTTTCCAACGTTTTTTGTTTCTTATCGCTACTATGCTCATCGATCAAATCCTAGTATTTTTATGCAAGAAATCAAATTGACAAATACGTTAAGCTCTATGCAAGAAGTTCGACTGACATTGCCACGAGTACAGTTCCAAACATCTAATACAAGGACATTGCAATTAGGTTCTACACTACAGCAAAACGGGCTGAAGGACTTTGAAGTTGTGACAGGAACTGTTGCACCGAAGTCCGAAGAATCGAAAAACGTTATCGTCGTGAGCGTTATCAAGCCAGTCATATCACGCGTAATTCAATTGAAGAGTCGTGGTACCTTCAATATAGTCTATCCAATTGCTTTGCACTATTCGAAGCCAGTGACGCAGCAGCAGCTAACATCCATGTCGGAGGAAATGGAGAAGAAGGCGATACAAGCGATGACAAATGTTTTGCAGAAATTTCAATCGAAAAGTGACTTCCAACAAAGTTTAAATGCATTCAGGCAGGAGCATATTAATGTTTGGAGTGATTTATGGGCAACTGGTTTTACGATAAGTACCTCAAAAGCTGAGAATAGTCTTAATGGAGATCGCATCAATGCGACCATGTAATTATATTAATATATTAATTGTAGTTTACCCGTGGATTCAAGTCGACGGCAATAAGGCTTACGCTGAAGCATTAGAACGCACTGGCTATTTAAAGTCGGCGGAATGTCTGGCCATTATCGAAGGCTTGCAGATTATACGATACGAATGGATAGAGGGCCATTGCCATTGATAAATAAGAAAAGAAATATCCAGTTGTTCTCTAGCAGTACTTTTCTTATATCATACTCAAACCTTTCGAACACCGCGCTCTTGTTTGTGGAATTGAGCGAAATGGAAAATTTTGCACGCGTTAAAAATCCTATTGTAATGCAGCTATTTAAGTGCATAAAGCCCTCTTACTGACTTGAATCCATGTCCAAATTTGATATGATTTGAGAGTTTTTAAAAACACTTTTTTTCCTCTTCACTGATTGATAGTTATGCTGTACTTTCACAAACTCGAAGCTACGAATACGAGGAGTACGTATCTGTGTCAGCACCCAGTAAGCAGGAAATCGGCAAAGCGCTCACGTACGCAGAGGGCTGCTATGATTCCTACTATACACTTCAGGCAGATAATCTGTGGCGCAACATGGACTCATTGGAAAATCTAAATAGCTTAGTTTCGTCGTGGATTTTGACTTTAGAAAAGCAGGTAAGCCCGATGCTTCTTTTGTTTTACATTGCTTGATGTTTCTTATTGGATTCTTTGTCAGGGCTGTCATAATCTGATTCGTGCCGGCTCGTCTGGTATAATACAAGCAATGGTGTTGAGTTTCGGAAGCTTTCGATTCAGTAAACAACATTTGGAATGTAATATGCATCCCAAATACCTTCATCGAGATTTTCACTTCAGACGTCTGAACTATGGAAATAAAACACATGTGAATGTTACCATTACTGTCATGGAGGACAACAAGGCAGTTATTAATGTCGCACTTGACCGTTCCGATCGAAGTTATTACGTTCGTGCGGGTTGTTATAGCGGTTTTATTCGAAGTTTCCTTCAAACGGATGTATTATTTATTTAAAAATTTATAATTTTATTATTTTATTTTTTTTAATTATTATTAAAAATTTTATTATTATTATTATATTATTATTTTATTTTTTATTTAATTTTTATTATTATTATTTTTATTTTAAATTTAAAATTATTTATTTAAAAATTTTTTATTATTTTAAATTATTTTAATTAATATTTTTTAATTAAAAAGTTTTTTATTATATTATTAAATTTTATTTTAATTTATTATTTTTTTATTATTTTATTATTATTATAATTATTATTATTATTAAAATTGGACAATTATGAAATTATTGGAATTCTGTCTCTCTTAAAGCCAAAGCAAACGCCAGTTTCCTGTTAAACTGACAGAACCCTTGACTGCCATTTTGTACATTACGGAGGACTACCAGCACATTAAAGAATTGCGTGATGCCATTCACGTAAAAGAGGTTGCCGAAGGTTCGAAATCAATTATCGGAATTGAAATATACTCTCTGTTTAAAATGATCATAAAACATCGAATTTTTTTTACATTCGCAGCTCCCGCCCATGAACAGCATGTCATTGCTTTGCATAAGCACGGTCATCAATTAGGTGGACTGCCGACACTTTTCTGGGTATCGATCTGTGCAATTATAATAGTATTTCATGTATTTTTGTGTAAACTCATAATCAAAGAATATTGTGAATCCTCCGATAAGATCAGATACCGTTATAATAAACCGTGATTTTAGTTTCTTAGTCATTTTAGGTAGCAATGTTTCTCTTTTCATATTTTAGCTGTAAATATCGTACGTTAACAGAAAAAGTATTTAAAAAATAAAATCTTTTATTAAAAAGTCTTATATTGAATTACTATTAGATCAATGGAAAACGTTTAAATTCACCACCCAAAAATATGCACATAATTATAAAGAACATTTCCGATAGTGAAAAATTGCTTTATCCTTAGAATTGTTCATTTAATTACGTAAGGTTTTTATTACTGATTTCACGTTCGTGTCTCAAGTCTTTGCGCAGATAGTTCTGTTATAAAAAGCGAGGGGATAGAGCAAAGACTTAAGACGCGAACGTGAAAACACGTTTGAGTAGGCATAGCACAAAAAGTAGGCGCGGCAGCGTTACGAAGTTAAACTTTTCCAACTTTGGGGCACAACAGTAAGCTATGTTCCGAATTTGAACACTGTGGGTTCAAAATTGTGGAATTTGGGTCCACCCCATGATACAAGAAAACAAGATAGCGCCACTTGAGAGAGGAAACGTCACAAATTCAAAATCGCGATTCGTGTTGTTGTTCCCATGTTAAATCGGCTTTTTACTTTTTTGAATAGCATGGGAAACAACAACAATTTCTCGCTCAGTGACGTCACAAACTCAATTTTCGGCTCTCAGAGAGCCTCAAAATAGCGGTACTGAAGTGGCGCTATCTTGTTTTCTTGTATCATGGGTCCACCCCTTTTTGCGGGGAGGGGGTTGGGGTGCTTTGATTTCTTAAATATTTTTTAAAATTTCATAGATTTTTGCAAAGAAACGTCACATTTGTACTGGATATTAGTACTGAGAGCATCTATGTATGTATATGCACTTACGTTTTTCTAATTAGGAGCGGTCCATTAATTACGTAAGGTTTTTATTACTGTTTTCACGTTCGCTACTTAAGTCAAAGCACTGTGCGGCATGTTTATTGCAAAATAATGTGGAGACTTAAAAGGCGCAAGGTTTCAAAAAAAAATCTTGTTATTTAGAAAACCATTTGCTAAATAAATGCGGAATTCAGTACAAAAATTCATCTGATTCATCAGGCGAACAGGAAAAACAGAAGGTGGATGCCAAATTTGAGGTAATGAGTATGTCGGAAACTACTGGGAATTTTGACATTTTGAAAATTTTGAGTTTTTCTTTATTTTTTGAAGATTTTTTTGAGATATTATTTTGGCGGGAAAAAGTTGCGGTTAAGTTTTAATAATATGGTCCAGAAAATCTCTCTCTAGTGCTTACGTCCAAAGATTATGAAAAAAAGAAAAAAAGGAAAGGATAAAAATTTGCAATTAAATGGTGCTAGCGAATAATACTCAGAATTATATTATATTTACAAAAACTGGAATACACTAAAAAAAAAATATGTTTTATTTTGTTGCAAAAATTTTACTCAGTGTAAAATGGAATTTTAAAAATTTTTTGTTCTATTAGTTATCGGTCGCATTTCATCTGTCTATTTAAATTAGTTTGAGATTTAAAAGTTTAAGTCTAAATAAAAAGGGGTTTTCAAGGACATTGCACAATAGAAGCCAAAAATTGGCTTCTATAGTGTTTTTAGGTAGTAACTTTTAAATCCCTTTCTGGGGGCCGATTGCCATCCTGAGCCGGAAAGGCCTTTTATACATTACACCTCTTTGGCTTAACCTGCCAAGTACTTGTGTTTTTTGTAGGCGCCAAATTAGAAATTTGAGCTCTCTTTATATGGGGGTGGGTCGGGGTGGTTTCATTTCAACAATTTTCAAAATTTCTGCCAAATTTCATTTCTCTAGAACAACTCCTATTTTCGTCTCCCATCTCTTTCCATCAATCATCCTTATTCATTCTCTCATATTCTCTTTCTGTCACTCACTGTCTGTCCATGACTTCTTCAATTGCTCTCCATCTCACTTTAACTTTCTCCACGATCACTCACTACCACTCTCTCTACGTCCACTCACCTTACTACCACGCTCCATCATGTCGCGACTTGCCATTCACTACAGCCGGAAAGGCCTTTGCTCATTTATTCATTACTCACCTCATTGCATTACCATCAGTTACTGTGTTTTCTCTACCCATATTCTTCAAAATTTGACCCATAAAATTGTATATACATAGGGAATGTGTCAAACTACGGTGTATCCATTTTTACATATTTTACCCCAAACTTCGATGCACAATCCGTAGATATATTTCAAGTGACAACTCCTAATTTGTCCAAGTTAGTACTTTAGATCCATTTAAAAGTCATTATTGGCACGTTCCCATATGCATTTCATGCAATACTGTCACCAGACTAAAAAATACAAATGCTCTCCAATTTTTTCCAAACTTCTCATGGAGCAATAAATACTAAAACTTTAATATCTGGAAGCATTTCAGCCTACGTTAAATTTGAAGAAAAACTAACGGCTCATAGTCATTGCTCTCCTCATTACAATTTTTAGCATTTTATTCACTCACTCCTCATTCACACTCACTCATGCTATTCGTACACCATTGCATTCCATCTCACAATATCCTTACAACAAATAGTAATTCATGAGAAAAGAAAATTGGTTCGAATACGTGAATTTTTTTATTTTACCTTGGATGACTTAATGTCCGTACGAATACAAAAATTTTTTCTTCTCATTGTTATTTGTCCAAGTCGCAGTAATTCGAAAATTAATTTCCAAATCAAGGCCATCGGGCAATAATAGATTTAAAAAAAAATTTTTTAATTTCGTAAAACAAAAAATTTATAAGCCAAGCAAATTGGTCACGTACGATATCGTAAGTACTAAAAATGGTACGATTTGTTGACCCAATTAATTTGTTTTTTTTTTTTTTTTTTTTTTTTTTTTAATCATATGTCTAAAATTCATTACGAGCAACAAAGATGAGCTTAAATGAGCAACAAATGAGCTGGGTATTCATTCAAGGAAAAATAAAGTTAAATAAGTATATGACAGGGTTGGGTGGCAGCGAAAACTTAACGCCGAATAATTCCGTAAAAACAATAAATTTAACCGGGACTGTCTTTGTTTGTTATAAATATATTGTTTTTTGAATCGAAAAAATATTTTTTATTGGTCATTAATGAAGAATAATATTGGGAAATTATGTCACGTACGATATGTCACGTAAGATATATGAACTTTGTTCCCTATAAAATCAACTAAAGATTTTTTTAATTTAAACATAACGAATTTAAAAGGAAAATATTTCACTAAGTGCAAGAAATTAGAAACAAAAAAATAAACTCCATTAATTCGCAGAGTTTTGCACATTCTTACAAGTACCTCAAAAGTACTTCCGTTTTTGGTCACGTACGATATAGCCCTATTTCGCTCGATTTTCCGACTCAAACATTTCAAATCTACTTAATTTTTTTTTCAAATGATAAACTCTCTGAGTGGAACATATCGACACCATTTTCTTGGAGTCACTCCAATTTTTGTAAAATCTATTCAACTCTATTTGCGTACGAATTCCGCGTACGATTACCTGGAAATGCCCATATGTACAATAAAATTTTATTACAGAGAAATTTATTTATTTAATGTAAATAAACATATGCTAAAAAAAAAATATTTTTTCGAATTTCGCATTCTTTTTTCCACAAACGAACATTCAATTTTGATCAATAACAATTTACAAATTTCATGAACTTTTGGATTAACGTCCAACACGAACATTTAATGCTCAATTTCTCCGTTCCGCACAGATTTTTCGAGTTTTTTTCAAACGTTCTTGAAGCTGCGCTCTTTGGCTTGATTATTTGAAATTCATTTAGTCCTAATGGTTAACAAATTGCTTACAGTCATCAACTGAATCCGAAGATTATATATCATTAAACAATGATTGCATCTATATGTAGAATTATAAAGATGCATTTCTTGCATGCGCTTGAGCCCACTCTGGGAACGTGTTTAGGTTTGGAAAAACTACAAGTCCCCAGGTCAGACCGAATACATACAAAGTTAATACTCCAGCAACTGTTGGGCCGATTCCAGCCAAAGCCTGCAAAATTTAAATTAGTTTTCTTCGAAAACTCACAACAATATTACGGATCAAATCGCAGACCGTCTTAAAATTCAACCTAGCGAATTGCTAATGATCGATTGTTTTTTAACTATGGACTATGAAATTTGTGACTCTTTTGAAGAAGGATTAAAAACAAATTTCGAGAATCTTCAATTTCAAAATGATTAATTGTGCCAATGTTTCCAATAGTGCGGAAATTGCTGAGCAGGAATATTCAACCCATATGGAGAATCAGTTTCGATAGCACAGCAGGAAATTCGCTTAAAAATCGAGATTTCAGACAATTTTAGAACAAATTTGACATTCGAAATTTAGGTTATTTCAATTTTGTTCTGAAATCCCGAGATTTCGATGTACGTCTGGAAAGCATATAACAGAGGCGATGATGTCTGGGTGACTTTGGAAGCGTTATGCATAACATTTCGTATGACACGTTGTTGTATGAAATTTGTACACAAACTGACAGTGACGTTCCGTGTGACTTTCTTCGTAGAATTGGAATGTCACTGGTGACAACTAGCAGGAAATTTTCCTGCCACGGGGTATGTATGATGGCAAAAAAAAACATTTGAGAGCAACAATTTATAGAAATTTGAAATTTTTTTCATAATTGATTAATCAGCGCGGAGTAGAACTCGCGATCTTCGGATTGTGCGGCAAGCACGCATCCAATACGCCACTTCATGCTAACACTCAACTGGCCCTAAAACGTTATTGGAATTTCAGTAGCCAATGAGATTCAAGCACGATGTACGATGACATTGTCAGCCAAAGTGGCATGCGTGATAATGTCACCTATATGTCCCGGTGAAATCACTGATATTTCTGTCCTGCTGGAAGTATTTTATTGCGGCGAAGTTGCGCTTTTGATTGTAAATGGTTCGATATCTTTGGATGTGTTGAATATATTTGCAGGAATCGCTGCGATATTGGAAACCAGGCACTATTTCAAACAATAATAATTATGGAATACATTGATATTGCCTTTTTATCGATGAATCCCTTGGCTCTCTCGAAAATAACCATGAAGCCGTTTTATAAAAAGACTATCTACCACTTAAATTTCAAAGAAGTTGTCAAAAATTTGTGGTCTTCGGTAGAGCGTTCTAGAATGTTTTTATAAGTAGACTTACCATGTCTTTAGTTCGAATGTTCGCATACCCCGCGACTATTGCATTGGGCGGCGTGCTAACTGGCAAGTGGAATGCCAAACTGCAAGCTAGACCAGCCGGAAATACCAGATAAAGTGGATGAACTTCGATGGCGAGTGCCTGGAATAAAAAATGTGTTTTTTTTTTTAAGCATTTGTGCTGATTAATGAAACTTTTTCGTTTCTTACCATTTCCATTAGAACGGGTATGATAATATTGGCAATAGCTACATTGGAACTAAATGCAGTCAGAAATACGGTGAAAATCATAACGACTAAGAGTAGAATTTGGTTAGGCAGGTTCTCCATGCCCTCTAGTGCGTTTCCAATCATTTTAGCCATACCACTACGTTTACTGCCTTCCGCAAGCGAAAATCCACCGCCTAAAAAGAAATTTCAAATATTATTCCCGATCCGAGCCTGGATGTCACACATAGCATCTCTATGAAGCTACATAAGTAAAATTATGGGATTTAAAAAAATATTTTCTTGAAGAGTACGAAGACATTTAAGCCTAAGTGGACCGGAAATTGCCAAGAACTTTTTACGTTTAGAATATAATAGTTTAATCTAAATAAATTAAGTAACAAATCTATGACATGTATGAAGTTTCCACTGCGTTTTTAGTCCTTTATCTTACCGCAAAGAAAAATCAGCCCCCATGGCGTTTTGCTGTGGATGAATTTCCAACTTATCAAAGAAGACGTTGGACGGGTATTGGCCGGCGCTGCAAATACCAAATGTCAAATATTTAAAAGAAACACACTTCGGCCCGTTTGCTACTGTTCTGATTAATATTTTCTTTCCGAAAAACAAAAAAAAAATTGGGATGAAAATTTGGGCATTTTGAGAGGATATCGTGACAGTAGCAAATGGGCCTTAGTGGTGGAATTGTTCTAACCTCTGCCAAATATATACCGCAAAAATTTATAATTAGCTGGCAACATGAAACAGAGCACTATAGTGAGCAATGATGGCACGGAGTTGCCTACTTTAAAGTCTCTAAAAAAAAAAGTATTTAAATATTGAGCATATTTTCTTATACAATTATGTTTTTTACTTTCGTGACAAGTAATCAGCCCAGCCGGGGAAGAAGTTCGGTCT
This sequence comes from Chlorops oryzae, assembly GCA_020466095.1. Classification (NCBI taxonomy): domain Eukaryota; kingdom Metazoa; phylum Arthropoda; class Insecta; order Diptera; family Chloropidae; genus Chlorops; species Chlorops oryzae. The sequence goes on from CM035807.1 coordinate 104,490,797, forward strand.
TCTTGTGAAGAACATTGCTATTAAGAGGATGAAGAGAATCATCACTTGAATTTCATGTATTGACATAGGTCCCAGTTCAGTATAGCGCTGATTAATCACTTCTTCTGCGATTTTTGCTCCTTCTTTTCCCATCCTCACTGCTTCAGCCTCTTCACTTTTTGGCCGAAACAAACCCATGTACAGCCATTGAAGCCAAATAAACATCAAAAATGTGAAGACTATCATCGGAGGCATAGCGTAAAACATGAATATGGGAAAGTCTATGGACTCTGTTGAGTCTGGAAAGCGACTAAAAAACCGAACGATTATGAAGTTCAAAAAAATTTGTAACACAAAATTTATGATAATATTTACATGTCATAAAGCTCTTTGAGTGACAAATTAGTCGGAGTTCCAATAAGAGTTCCACAACCGCCCATAGAGGATGCATATGCGACTCCCAAGTAGTAGCATAGAGTTATCTTCGTCGGATATGGCGGTCTGTAAAATATGCATCAGCATTAGAGGCTATTTTTCCTGCAGTCATTTGAACAATAACATCCATCTATTAAGCTAACCAGGATTGTATAGGAACAATCCATAATTAACATTAGAACTAACTAAGGGGTATTGTTAATAGTACTATACTCGATTAAAATTCTATTGAACAATTCTTACTCATCATCTCGCCCTTTCAGATTATCTGGGACATCCTTGTACATTTTACATAGCCCTTGCTGGAAAAAAAAAAACAAATCTTCCAAGATCACACATAAGTGCCAATCTATTTGCACTTACCGCTTGTAGCTCCTCTAAAACTGCTGTGATAATGGGGAGCATCATCGCTGTGGCAGCTGCGTTCGAAATCCACATGGACATAAACGCAGTAACGAATATTAAACCGAAATGCAGTCTAAAATTCATAGAAAATAAAAATTGAAGTAGAAAAGATCTGGTAAAATGAACTATAAACACTAAAGCCCATTTGATCTGCATAGTACCTACAATAAGTTCCATAAGTATAATCACAGTAAAATCCATGATACAAGAAAACAAGATAGCGCCACTTGAGAGAGGAAACGTCACAAACTCAAAATCGCGATTCGTTCTTGTTGTTTCCCATGTTAAATCGGCTTTTTACTTTTTTGAATAGCATGGGAAACAACAACAATTTTCGCTCAGTGACGTCACAAACTCAATTTTCGGCTCTCAGAGAGAGCCTCAAAATAGCGGTACTGAAGTGGCGCTATCTTGTTTTCTTGTATCATGAGTAAAATCAATGATAAGATGTGCAAATTGAAAGCATCTCCTTTTCAGGGGGGTCTTTTACTCGGTATTTGAATGCGACAAATATTCGACAGTTAGGACTAACTTGATGGATCTGGAACACATTTATACCTTAACGGTATAGGTTCGAAGAATATTAACAAATACTAGGTATGTTCCCGTAATGCACGAAACTGCCCATAACTGTCTAATATTGCCCAATTTTTTATAAAGTTTTCAAAAAATTGGGCAGTATTGGGCAGTTTCGTGCAGTACGGGAATAGACCTACTATCAACTTAATGAAATCTTTCGGATCTAAAAATCTGTCGCATCCTAATACTGATTCAAGCCCCGAAACTGGTACAAGAATGAAATTAGCCAAAGCTCACCTCCTCGGACTGCAACCAACAACTTTAATGGTGCGCAATGCAAGACGCTTATGAAGGTTCGAGTATTCTATAGCCAACGCCATCATCATGCCACCCAAGAACATAACAAAAGTGTCTTTGAAGTAAAGTAAAACGGTGTCGTCCGTATCCTTCGAAATAGAGCTATTGTTCGAACATATTCTTTGAACAATTACAAGAATCTTACTAGTATATCCAGCACAGGAAACGCGAAAACAGGAATCATCGCTGTAACATACAGTGGCATCGCTTCTGTTATCCAGTATAAAGCCATCACTATCAATACATACAGACATCTGAATTCCTTCTATATTTTAGGGAACGCAGGACGCACTTTTTTGGTCAGATAGTCGAACTTGAATTGAAATGTTTCGAAAAAACCAACCTGGGAGTAATCCGTCAATATGACAGGCAAGAACAATAATGGAACAATTAAAATGACTATTCCTCTCCAATGTACGGCGAAAAAAGACTTTTTCGGCCCAACGCCTTCGTCCCCCCTATGGGTTAAGAACGGAAAGAATGTTTGAGAGTGATCAACAATGAGATCATATCCAGCAGCTTACGTTTGCATTGCACGAGGTTTTTTTTTCACCAAAAATGTAAATTAAATTTATAAAAAGTATTAAAAATATTTTCTTAGAAAATTTTGATATTTATTTTAATTTAATTTGAATTTTCAATAATCTTATTTAAAACAAAATGCATTCTTTTAGTTTGTCTTTTTTATAAAAATTTAATTTGTACACAAAAAACAAAAGCAAAGAACACTAGCATGGAGGTAGGTTGAAGTGGCTGCCACTTAGGCCATGAACCGGCCCATTGTGATACCAAAGAGGTTTTCTTGTGTTTGTGTGTGTGCATGTCTTATTATGTAGTGTGCCCCTAACATGCGACTTTTTGAAAAACCAGTGCTAGGCTTGGATCATTACACTCCGTTTCGCCTGTGCTGGGAATCGAACCTCGGACCCTGGGATCAAGAGCATAGCACGCATCCCCAACGCTATTCCAGAGGTAAAACGGTAAATATCGTGATTTTGAAACTTCTGAACCACTTCCCACAACCCTAGATAGGACTACGATAAAAATTTGTATGCAGTTTTTCGGAAATTTACCTGGTTCAAGTCGATGCTGAATTTCAATATGATATATTTCATGGTTTAGGAGTAAATTACGAAAAACTAACTTGTGACCGACAGAGACAGACAGACATGGCTAGATCGACTCCTCTCGTCACCCTGATCAAGAATATATATCTATGTCTATATCTATCGCGACTCATTTGGTATGTTACAAACTCCGTGCCAAACTTAATATACCCATTCCTTCGGAAAAGGTATAAAAACTTAGTTCTTAAATACTTTTTTTTTTTTTTTTTTGGGCTTAAAAAAATGGCTTTGGGTCACATTAAGTTCCTCATTAGCCAGGGTATATTCGGCGTTTATATGACAAAGTCAGGTATATATCGGCTAGGTTAGATGACCTGCGTCAGGGTTAATTTACGTTTGACCCCTCCCCACCGCCCTCAGACGGGATACTGGTTCCAGGGTTGGTTGACCGTCGTCAGTTGTGTTAATTATAGTTGAGTTGAATTTAGCCCGATTCGAGTGCCCTTGAGTACTTATATTTCCTCCTAAGCACACGTTTCGACCAATTCCCGTTTTATATGACCGCTCAAATTCAAATCCGTTTTATATGACCGGCGTCAATGTCCAAACAAAATGGCGATTATTTCACAATGGTGAGCCCGGCCCGAGCGTAAATGAGTCCTATGTTACCTCATTGACATTCGTTACGAAACTGGTTCTTAAATACTTAAAACGAAGAATCTAAGAAAAAAGTGGACATTATCTCCAAAAAATAAGCAACTTTTGTACCAACATTTTTTGTAGAAAACAATGAAAAAATTGATTTCTTATTTTAACAGTTTTGGGGTTTTGCATTGTAGGTTGCAGGTCTTTAAAAAACTTTATTTTCGCAATACAGCGGGGATTCCCGCTCTCCAACAAGCTGCGTTTTGTTGAACGATTTTGACGGTATGTGTAAACGGGCGCATTCGTGCGTAACGTTTCGTTACTACATCGCGCACCCGTTACTCAGTAACGAATACATACGGTTTGCTACGCTCTACAAAAAGCCGACAATGGTAAGAATATTCTTAATTTTACTTTAAATCGGTATTGATTTTCGTTTAATTTCATGCCGTTGGACGTTAAAGTTGCCGCTTTCTTTGTTAAAGACGGCGCAAAGCCACCCAATGGTAAGCATTCACAATTTCAATTGAATTAAGAAATGTTTATAAAACGAGACAAACGATACTCATTTGGTAGCAGTGCTGTCCTAACAAAAATAAATTTAATTGTTGGGGGAAAAGAAATCCCTGTGTTCACAGGAGAGTGCGACCTGTGTTAGCACTATTAATAGAAATTTGAGCTGTTAAAATTATTTTGTTGATGCTAAAATCTAGAATAATCGTACAGAACTTAAACTTTTTAAATGATGTATTTCTAATGCGTGCTATGGGAATTTCTAGTTGGTCGAATTAAAAAATGGCGAAACCTATAATGGACATTTGGTAAGTTGTGACTCATGGATGAACATAAATCTTCGCGATGTCATTTGTACTTCAAAGGTAAAAATTGTTTGTCTTAAATTGAATTGATATTAAAGCATTGTTTCTCGACAGGATGGCGATCGATTTTGGCGTATGCCAGAATGCTATATACGTGGAAGTACGATAAAATATCTTCGTATTCCTGATGAAGTAATTGATATGGTGAAAGAGGATGCTTTAGCAAAGTCTCGCACTCGCGCTGAAATGAATAAGAATCGTCAAGGTCAGAATCAGAATCAACGAGGTCGAGGCGGAAATCGGGGGAACTTTGGAAATCGAAACGCCCAAGGTGGAGGCGGTGGCGGTGGCGGAGGCAACAATCCTATGCGCGGCCAGCAGTCGAATAAAAATCGCAAATAACATTATGTTCTCAGTCAGAGAAGAATTTTAGAACATTTTATAATTATATTATATAAAGTAAGAAAAAATATCTTATTTAGTTTTTATATATTCTACCGACTGTAATTAAAGAAATGCAAATTTTGAGAGTATGTATGTAAGCAAAAGTTGTTACGATTCAATTCGAAAAAATGGATTTCAAATTAACTTTTATGTCATTAACGGCTCAGTTTCGGTGTTATTTAAATAAACCTTCTGCCGATCTTTTAACTACATTTGACCATCGAAAAAATTGTACGTTTTTAGCTGGATTTCGCAATAAGCTTACTCATAACTTTAGCTCTTGCAACAAAAAACCATGACAAGTAATTGAGATCTAACGAGGCAATATATTCATCAGTTCTTTTCTGTTACGTTGGCTTTTAAAATCGAAGTACTGTAAAGTTAAATAATAAATAAGTGATCATATTTAGAGAAAAAGTTTATGGGTTTGACATGTAAATGTTTTTGAGGACTTCTTAAAGAATCCCTTAAGAGGGATTAGTGCTTGCAAAAGGCATTACTGTTTTAAAGGCAAAATTGATTTAACGTAAAACCCATGTTATAATGCCTAATTCAAAGAGTTCTAGTATTAATTTCCACAGAAACGGTAAATCTCCGAGACAATTTCCTTAAAGGTCTCTTGGGTTTTTTTTTTATTTTGTTAAATTTGGTTTTTTTTTTCTTTTATTTTCCAAGGTGATCAATTTTCATGCTGAATAATTACATATTTGGAATAGTTTTTACATAAACTGTTGTTACATGAACAGCTGTTAAGGTTATTTCGATGCTCGAAGGATGGCGGTTCCTATTGTCCATTTATTTTATGCTACAATTATTATGAGAGAAAAACTTCCTTGCCGAGACGTGGAGTTAATTGAGAGGACTTGAGCAAACGTAATATAATATGGCTCCTATGTTATGTTATGTTTGATATCGCACTATGGCAACTAAAGTGACATAACTCAAAATTTGTGAATTTTGAGTTATCCTGTGGACCTTATAAGTCCACCTGCACAAAAAGCTCTACTCAGTTATTTATATTATAAATAGCAGATAAAAAACCGTTATGTCTTTTTTCGTGCTAATATTTGATCAATGTTGGCAATTGCCAAAGAGACTTATTTCGAGTTAGTTATTTTTTTGATTATTTGAAGTGCGTTAAATTGAAAGTTGTGACTCTTTAACAGTTAAATTTTCTTTTCATTCGCCCAATTCAAATAATTAAAGAGTCATAATCCAAAATAATACAGCAACTTTCCCATATGAGCTTGTGAAAATCTCTTCATCGCAAAAAGCATCGTTTTATTTAAAAAAAAAGTGCTAGAAGCTCAAAAACCATTTTTTTCGCGTTTTCTGAAAAATAACAAATTTTGAGTTGTGCCACCTTAGTTGTCGGGAGCGATATGTTATTTTATGTCACCACTGATTGCACCTTAAGAAAACAGCTGTTTTCTCCGCGTGTTTTTGTTTACAATCGAAAAGTGTCCAAACCATAAAATAATAAATTCACAAGAGAAAAGGATTGCTTAATGTTGCACTCAATAAAAACAGCATTTAATTATCTCGTATGTTTTACACACATACATATAAAAAAGTGTCAAGCTAATGAAATCTAGTGGAAAAGTTGTAATTGATGGAAAGCCCATTTCAAATAGATACAGTGAAACCTGTTTAACTTGGATTTTTTTTTTCAAAATTTATAATCGTTCCCTCTGTAATTTGAAATTTATAGCTCAATAACCCGTATGAGTGAGATAACTGGAAAACGTTTTAACCCTTTGATGCCCGATGTTGCATATATCTAACATTCTCTCTTTCTGCACCTACGACTATATGACATAGAAAAATTTGTTGATTTGAATGGAATTTGGTAGATTAGTGCTTAAAGAAAAGAATACATTGTCATTTTCCCAAGGGAAGTGATTTTTGTCGCAGTTATTTGTAAAAAAGTGCAGAAATGTAGAATTAAGTTCAAATTTGGAACGTAATGGCTTTATAGAAAAAGGTTTTTTTTGAGTAAAAATAAAAAAATTTCTTGAAATTTTCGTAGCTTTGAAGCGGAAACATAACCAAAAGTAAGCTAAAAGAAACATTTTGTAAATTGATTGGTTGTTCAAAAAGTTCTAGGACTTTTTCTGTTTGGAGAAAACTTATTTCAGAACCTATTTAAATAATTGATTGAAACAAGTTAAAACTTGTCTGGCTTTATAAAACACCATCGATTTCCGTTATCAGTCGAAAAGAATAGTATTAGACACCAGATTAAAATTCGGGCATCAAAGGGTTAAGAAAAAGCCTAAGAAATCTTACATCAATAATTTGATATGTCAAATATAAATAAACCTGACATACATATTTTATGAAATTTATACTATTCAGAAACACATTAACCCTTAAACTCGTAAGGGAAAAGTGTTGTCCCCACATAATTTTAACGATAGCATTTACTATTTAAAACATTATTATAAGTCGTTAAACCTATATGGAGAGAAACTTTAACGTTATGCGTTAAAGGGTTAAAGGAGCTATTAGGCAGCCCGACAAAAAAAATAATAGTTTCTCACTTTGATGTCTCACTGTGCTTACTACATGTATAATTTAGGGGTCTCTGGGTGCGAACTTCAGCTCTATATAGCTCAATCGGGTCTAGTTTTAGCCATAACCTCAAAAAAGAAGTAGAAAAAACCCGATCGAGGAAGATTTTTGGAATTTAATTAGACAATGAAAATAGATTAAATTTTTTAAAGCCCTGAAACGCATATTAACCCCTTAATAGTTGTGTGAAGCCGATCGGTGATTGATTTAATTCGACGAAAATAATGAAATATTTCATTTGTTCTACATGAAACGCACTTAAAAATGTCGACGTCGATCGCTAGATTTTCTAATTCTTGATCATTTTCAGCGTTTAAATTTATTAGAAGTGCAAAAACCGAATCGTTTGATCAAAATTTTGATTGTTTCTAAAGTGGAAAAACAAAAAAAGACTGCAAACATTTCAATAATTAAACAAAAAATCGTTGACACAATGTCTTGAGGTTTTCGTCACGCGCAAACGCAACACGGCGATAGTGCCAATGTGGACGAAGAGAATATAGTTCTGCTGAAATCGACAATATTTACAAACAGCGAAAACGTCGAAGACACAGATCAATGCGTTTGGTTTCATGACGTAGAGCCGATTGATCCAAATAACAAGGTAAATCAAAGAATTGGTTCATTTTGTATGTTTAACATCTGAACGAATATACAGTCAGTCAAAAAAGTATACGTACACCTACACTCGGAGAAAAGCCAACAGAAACATGTATGAGAGAAATTTGATTCTTATGGTGAGACATGCTGGAGGAAACAAAGTGCTTCGGGAGTGCATAGTAGAGGCTGACTTTCTTGTCAAGAAGATGGACCAAATGATGTAATTCGACATCTTCGAAAATAAATTACGTCAGAATTTACAAAAATTGGGACAGAGAACTGCAAAGTTTTAGTTTTAGCAAAATAATGGTTCCAAACACATGTAGTTTACTGGTCGGTAATGGCCCACGAAGTAATTTCATACACATCCAGTCGCCTGATATGAACCCTAACGAGTATGGATTGAGTAGTTTAGTAGGAAAAATGATTCAAAACCATCAAACATTCCCAAGCAGGTCCTTATTACGGCATCATGGAATAAATGTACAAAAATGACCCAAAAAGAATACGTCTGGGCTCCATGAAAAATGGCCCCAATGCAAAATGGCCCCAAACTGAAAATGAAAAATGGCCCCAAAATTTTATATTGAAAACAACAACACGAATTTTAGGGCGATTTCATTTTATTGGCTTTTCATTTTTATTGTTTGTGATTTTAATCAAAAAATTGGCCTTTTTTCATTTTAGTTTGGGGTGATTTTTCATAATCCAAAATTACCTCAAATTTGCGGCCTTTTTTCATTTTTGATTTGGGGTTATTTTCATAATGCAAAATGACCCCAAATTTGGGGCCTTTATTTTAAATTTTCAATGTATTAGCTCTATTTTTTTTTTAGTTTGGGGCCATTTTTCATTTTATTAAAAACACATTTTCTTTGGGGCCTTTTTTCATTTTATTTTGGGGCCAATTTCACTTTGAAATTGGGGCAATAATTCATATGCAAAATGACCCCAAATGTTGGGGCCTTTTCATTTTCGATTTGGGGCCATTTTGCATTGGGGCCATTTTTCAGTTTCCCTGAAAAATATCCAAATGTTCGTAAAATTTTTTTATATGAATTTTTGTCATTTTTTGTTCACTGCTCGAGACGTCTTTAATTAAGTAGTTTTTGAAGAATTTTTTTCTTGTTCTTTAATAGAAATACCTCGTCGTTCTTATTTTATAAAAAAATATTACCTTGGATTTTTAATTGGGGGAAAAAAGTAGTTTTGTTGAGAAGTTCAAGGTGTGCGTCAGCTTTTTCGACTGACTGTATATGTGAGTATTTTCTGAAAAAGTAACGCTCTCTTCGCGTTCGTATGTATCTGATTGCCTTTCGGATTTGCATAGAAATTTTGATCAATATAAAATTTCGCATATGCCGCACGAAAATATTTAGAAACAAACGAAATATTTACCGAATTCTTGAACTCGGGACTTAAAACTACTCACGCAAACGTCGCATCCGTGTAAAAATGCCCAAACGTACCTAAAGTTTTGCATATTTTCGAAATGTGCTATTAATTTAAAAATTCAAATGTGATATTAGTGGGATTGAAGCAGGTGTGCAATTTTTGCATCCTCGCAAATCTTGCGTTTGTGCAAATTTGTTTGTATGGAAAAAAAAAATTCTGCAGCCGGGCAAATATTGCACATCGGTATTGATGGTTATGTTATCGCACAAGTTTTGCACTCGTTCTTCGGAGGGTCGTTCATATAAAAAGGAAAAAATTGCTGGTGCAAAATTTGCACACTTCAATTTCCACAGCTGCTTGAATACCACTATTATGTCTAGTTTCCAACAGCCCAGGAATTTTTGCAAATTTTCAACAAATGCAAATCTATGGATCCAGTTATAATAAAATCCACAGTTGATTAAAATTGCTTCTACATGTTTGCAGTTGTTAAATATTTACAGTAATTCCTACGCTATTCGAAACCAGGCACTACAAAAGAAAACTTTCAAATGCCCCGATTCCGCTTTCAGGTCGTAAGAGGAATGGAGTGCCTAGATTAAATATTTGAGGTTTTCAGTTAGTATAAAAAACAAATCAAAAGCATTGACATCATAATTATGACTGGCCACGAAAGTCTTGCATGCAAAAATGCCATAAAATTACATAGCCGCCTACATACATGGATGTATGTATGTGAAATCATGATAAAAAAAAATAAAGAAAACGCAGAATTGTGCGTCGCAAAGGGAGCGACTTTCGTTTATCGCTGCAAATGAAATCTTTTTCCAACATTTTTTCCACTTTTATAGACCAAGGTCCTTTGGGTGTGTTTGAAATGGTTAATTAAAAGAATTAACGCTAAGTTTATATGTTCGTAGAGTCAGTTATAGGAGGTAGAATAAGCTGAAGGACCCAACCTTTAATTTTGCCAAAGCTTGATTGGAAATAAAGCTGTGGGAAAGCGAACAGAATTAAAGTGAAATAATGTAAATAAATTCTAAAGAAAGCATAGGCTGGGCTTTTTATCACGATGTGAATGTGTAGTACAGAAGTTCCTACAACGTCTTAGGGCAGTTTTAGGGCAGAAAAATGGTCACAGAAATTTTGATGGGACCAAGTTTTTGTTTTTAGAAGATTTCAAAATAAAATTTTAGGGAATTTTCGCCTTGTTTTGAGACATTCAGCGGAATATTTCAGACTGATTTCAGGGGTGTAAGACTTTACACGGTCCAAATACGGTCCTAGCCTCATGGCAGATAAAGCATAATAAAGCAACAAAGTGTTTTGACGCCCTGAATAGTCCCGATTATTTTTTGTTTTTGTTGTATCTATTGACTGCTGAGTTTGACTGAAAGTTGAACAGCCCGTGGAAAGGGTTTAAAACGAGGAAAATGCTGAAAGGGAAGAAACCATTTTTTTAAAAGTTGATTAAAGTGCCCCAAAGAAATGACGTGGTGAAATGTGTTGCGTGAACTACCTATAATACGAGTTGGACGGAAAGTGCAACACGCAATAAAACCATAGGAAGTCTTACGTCGGTCAGCGTGTTCAAATCTTGAGCCAGTTCTCATTGGAGGGTAAGAACTTTCTGAATCCCCGGCCCCACAATTGCTATGGAAATTCCATTTTCATTTATGAACATTATTCCACTAACTCATTTACGTTATTCATCACTCTCCTATCTGGATATTTCATTGTTGGCTTTAAATGGTCTTTAATGAAATTAATTCATTTAATTTTGTTTGCTCATGCCTTTAGTATTATTGCAGACGTTCATTTGTGTGTTGATTTGTTTTTGAAATGAAACAATATTCAATTGTGTTAAATTTTATAACCGTGCTATTAAAGATAATAAAATTTATTATTTGTAAATATAAAATGAGGGTTAAATATTTCCAGAAATACCCAGTAAATAATATGGGTTGAAAAAAATGATTATGGGTTGCATTACGTGCTGGAACAGAGCTGCATATGAATCTCTAGTCATTGTTTGAGGGCTCTTTATTTTATACCTTTTTTTTTAGCAAAGAAAAATTATTTTACGCTTTCCATGCCATTTATGAACTATAATTCAGAAATCCTTCGAAACGAAAGCATTTTTCTATAAAATCGGCTTTTGATGAATAACTTTGAGTTAGCTCTAAGAACAAGACAACAGATGTTACTCTACGGTTCCACTTATGCTAATTAGCGGATTTTTCCATTACCACCCTAACGAAGCCATCAGTTGTCATCACCTATACAATACGCTGCTCTATATTGTAGAGCTGGAGAAACAATCGATAGCACTATCGATAATATCGATGGTTTCAAACTATCGAAAACATCGATGGTTTTTTATGACTATCGATAGTTTTGATTCATGGACATTCACTTTAGCACTCGAAAGGTGATGCTGGCGGGGGCAGAGGGCTCTCTTCATTTTGAAATGGACAGATTCCTAAAAATGCCTTAATTTAGATTACGGCGAACCGCTTGAAAATTCATCTTTCGATTATCAAAATTATCGATAATAGAAGCTATCTATGATGATGGTGAGGTTGATGATGATGGTGAGGTTCATGATGATGATGGGAGGTTGGTGATGATGATGGTGAGGTTGGTGATGATGATGGTGGTGATGTTGATGATGGTGATGATGATGGTGAGGTTAGTGTGATGGTGATGTGGTGTTGATTTTGTTGATGGTGATGATGATGGTAATGATGATGGTAATGATGATGGTGAGGTTGATGGTGTTGATGGTGGTGATGTTGATGATGTTGATGATGGTGATAATGATGGTGAGGTTGGTGATGATGGTGATGATGATGATGGTGAGGTTGGTGATGATGATGGTGATGATGATGATGATGATGATGATGGTGTGGTGATGGTGATGATGATGATGGTGATGGTGATAATGATGGTGAGGTTGGTGATGATGATGATGGCTATGATGATGGTGATGATGATGATGATGATGATGATGACGATGGTGATGGTGATAATGATGGTGAGGTTGGTGATGATGATGATGGCTATATGATGGTGATGATGATGGTGATGATGACGGTGATGACTACAGTTATAGTGAGGATGATTATAACTTACACATCTTCTTGCTTCATCATGTCGCAAAAAATCTTCAGAAATTCGTCGAGTCTTAAGTGTCCCATTTTACAAACCAAATGAGAATTTTAGGCGTCATGCTAAAATTTTATTCAATGCACGGATGCTAGAACGAGGGGTTGTTTCCGTTTTGAGGGATTTTTTCGATTTTATCCTTTAGCTAAAAATCACTTCAAATGTTTACAAGGGATTTTGACTGATCACTTTTCTAAAGACAACAGAATATAAAGGAATTTTTTTATTTCAACATCCAAGGGAATATTTATATATTTAAGGGAATAATTATCGGTATATTTTAACATTGAACTGTCGTTGACAAGAGAAACTAATTCCACATTTAACTGCTCTACGGGTAGACCTTCTGTGGTCAATTAGAGTAAATTCTCCCATTTGTATCAGTCGGCCTAATTTTTTAACTACATTCTTCTATGTATGTCACATGTTGCAGCTCATGGTGTATCAGGCGAGCAGCCAGGGGGATTTTGGGGGTTCAAACTTACATATTTATGTATCGATTTTTGCAGAAAATTTTCTGAATTGAAATCCTGACTGCCTGCCTGGTCAATAATTCTCATAAAAACACTAGTTTTGACTAGTCATATTTCGAGTATTTACACAGTACTCCTATTGAAAGTTGCTCTCGTCATTACTAGAGGGACGTTCATTAATGCAAACATACATACGAGTATATGACATATTGAAATTCCGAACATACTACACTTCCGAATATATCGTATTAATTTCACTTACACATGTAATTTGTTATTAATAGCTTCACACTATCAAAATTATGATTGCTCCTCCATATGTGCTTTTGCACATGCACATTTATAAAATATACATATATAGGTGTATGTTTGTGTTTGTGTTGAAATTTGTATTTTAAGTGCTTATTCCATGCAAATTCCATAATAACGCTTATTGCTGCATAATTGAGTTTGAATCTTGCGATTGAATTTGAAATTGCAGTGACATATACATACATACATACATACGCGTCGCTGCGAACTGAACGAGTCCCGCTCGGATCTGAATTAGAAGCAATTTCTGCTTTATCCTGCTCATAACGAGGCAATGAACGATTCGATGGCGATACGTTTAATGCACTAATTTAGCTTATTTCTGCATCAAAGTCAATGGAGTCGACTTCGAAGGAAATGACTTTGACTGTGCTTATGTGTAATTAAAATTGCTTCTGCTTGATATTAATCCGAAGGAAATATCGGCAATTCAATTCAAACTTAACTCAAACATGATTGAATAGAATTTCGGAAATAAGTTTTTTAAAGCATCGAAAAAATGGAATTTTTTAATATCGTAACTGCTTGTTCTTTATGTATCTATAAAGCCCATAATGTCCATAGTGCCCTCTTAAAAACATATCGCTCGTCCTCTATAAATCACTTGAAAACGATTTTCGGCAATTTGTGTAAAATTATTTTAGCATAAGCGTATATGCACATATCCTTTTATGGAGTTTGGCTTCCAATTTCCATGTTTTATTTGAATAATTGGAATAGTTTGCACCAGCTGTGCTTTTGAACATTTATCAAAATGAAGCCTTTGGGTTGTAAAAAAAATTCATGCTGCTTTAATGCGAATGAAGGGTTCTGATTGGGAAGGAATTGAGCGGCTGTCATTCGAGCTTCAAACGTGAGAAGTTTTCATTCCACAAAAAAATTTAAATTTTTAAAGAAAATGAATTATTTTTATAATGCACTTACATATGTTGAGTTTCCGTTTAAAGAGCGTTGAAAGGCGGTGGGGAAGGGGATTGTTATGCCTGTATTTGGTTTTTCAAAGGCATCCAGACTTCCAGAAGTAGGTATCGCTTTGCAATGCTGTTCTTTTCGAGGTTGGCAAATGGAAAAATTTGAAGAGTTGTGAACCCTACCCGTATGTCGTATATTCTAAAAAAGACAAGAAGGTTTAAAATTGTAGATTCCAATATTTGCATTGAGAAAATCAATCCACCACATGCGGAATATGATTTGAGAAAGCTTTTTAGCAAATTTTACTAAAAATATATTTGAAACCAATTCTTTTTTTTTTTATTCATGTGTGTGAAACTGTATCAATGTCTATAAATTCAACCATAAAATTATCCCAAATTGTTGAGTGCATGTGCATTTTATTATCTGACCAATAAATAAATTTTTGAAATATTACTAAAAGTTATCGGTAGAAACCACAAATCCATATTAAACGTTTTAGATTAAACGTTTTAAATATTCTATAAAATATTTGCTTTTAAATCAAAGCTCAATATTTCTGGATTGGAAAAGATATGGGAAATAAAATCAAATAAGGCTGTTTTAGTCATGCGAACTTGAGTATACAATACCCGACACAGATAAAGGGTAAGCTATGGATATGACCATTTCCGGCCATAGTATTTATTTCGTACTTTCGCGACCGCTTTTTTATTGCTATCCTTATGAGAACTTAAGCTCAAAGAAACCCATATTCTGCACCACATATAAAGCTACTGAAATACTATCAAATTACAAAGAAAACTAGAAGAAAAATGTTGGAAAATGTGGTCGCGAACGTACAAAAAAAAAAAACACTGGGGGCGGAAATGCTTTTATACTTTTGAATATTTCATTTTAAAGCAAGCCCCAAGACCACACCGATTAATTGTTGTAAGAAGACTTGAGATTTTCAAGATCATAAGGGACCGACTTTTAATCAATTTCTTATGAAAAGCGCCCTTTTGCCGATCCCACTTTTTCAATTTTTCTCCATTTAATCAATGGCTAAAATATAAGCTTATTTTCCAGATTTCACTGAAATATCTAGAAAAACTCTGATTTTTTGGTAGCTTTTGCGATTTTTGTGACAGATCCTAGTACGGGAGTTTGCCCTAACAATGGTTCGATCGAAATTGTCCTTACTCATATCTTCGCGAAGACACAAACCAAATTTCATCAAGATAGCTGATCTGCTTTGATAAGGTAAATCGATACGGATGGACGCACAGACAGACAGACAGACAGCTAGACAGACAGACGGAGGAACTGATCATTTCTGTTCATATTTTGTATCGTCTATTTTGACTGGTTCTGGGTGTTACACACGTGCGCACAAATGCAATATACCATCGGCCAAAGATTATTTCGGGTATAATGAGAAGCATAAATTGAGTGTGACAACACACTTTGTGCGCTTTTAAGAAACGTTCTGTGAGAGTTCGATAGGATATAAATTTCCATTGCGACTTGTTCTATAAAATATTCCATTAAGAAGTTTTTCGCTGATGAGGAAAACCAGACAATGAAGGTGTCAGTAATCCTTACTTAAGTACCGCCATTTAAATAGCTTAGCAGCGGAGACGGTCAATAAAAATCCAATGCATTATTCAAGAAAAAGTTAAGCCACATTTTCAATGGATAAAAAACTTTCTTTCGTTTACCTAAATTGGTTTTTTTTTTCTTATTTCAATGCCGCATTAAAACGATTTAGAATTTTAATTTATAATTCAATCAGAGCTACGAAATTATGCCAGATGATTTGAGGAAATTAAACGTGGAAAAATTATTGTGTTGGAAGCGAAAATTGCTCGGTACATAGATGCCATTAATGGGTAAATTGCAACAAAAAACTTAAATGATTCTTCTACTTTTGTCTCGTCCTTCCATTAAAATGATTTCACGTCAGTCCGTTGTATGGATAATTCTTTGAAGTGAAAAAATGTTAAAAGAAATTTTTAAATGTCTTTCAAAACAAAAATAATATAATTGACAAGTTGTCATTCCGTCATATTGACTGAGCGAGTTTCATTTGAAATTTGAGCCATCACAAATAGACTGCATTAATGTACTTTAAGGCCACCTCGAAGGGGTGTGCAATTGATTTTAAAGGCATATCTGAAAGCATCGAAAAAATAATGAAGCTCTATAAATAACATAAAATCTCAGGCGCGTGAAGTTAAGGGAACAAGTAACATTTCTTGTGTTAAATGAAAATAGAAATTCCAACTTTGAGTGGTAAAAGATTTGGAAATTTAAATGCTCAGTGAAGCATATTTTTCTTTTCTTTGAAATGAACTCCAGTACAAGTTCCCCTGTAAGAGAAGAATAAAAAATCCATCAGCTTTCGATTCATATCTATGTCGCATTAGCATAATTCCAGCAATTATCGTAAAGCAAAATCGTATATTTAAGAAAACACTCATCAGAAAAAATTCGAAACGAAATGGAAAATTAAATCCGATTATTGTCGAGCTCTTCATATAAGGGCGTACGCATATTTATCGTATTCTGGCGAGCGCTTTTCCGTACACCACATTAATAATAGAGTTAAGAAGAATTAAGATCTGCGGGAAGATTATTTGTGTAAGTCGTTTCCCAGCCTTTTAAGTACCTAAGTACTTGCAAAAGGTGTTGTATGAAGGAATGAAAACGCTGGACATGTACATACACGGACATGTACGTTATGAAAATCGCGGAAGCCGCACTTTGTGGACAAACAGTCCGCAAATATGCTTCGCACAAATCCTTCAGGGGACGCACTCATAATCCACGTTGAGTGACGGTAAAAAGGTAAAGGAAAATAACGTTCTACATATGTATACCTCAAGAGCAGCTACATATAGAGTGCTGATGCCGTTTTATGTAAAAATTATTCGTCGAAAAAAGGTGAAAAGTGAAAAACATTTCAAGAAAAATTGGACGTTGAATTGGTGAAGTTTAAAATAAAAAATAAAAAATTCGCTGGAAGAAGTTCGGTTATCTTGTTTTGTTTTTTTTAAAGAAAAAATTGATGTGTTTGAAATTCCAAAGTAGGGATCGGAATTGAATATATCCGTAATTCCCTCATCGAATGTTTTCTGTCTGAACTTTTACAATATTGAAAAGTGCTGAACATTCGAATTTCAATTATGCGGGCATTTATCTTCAATGCAATAAATCTGTTTATATTGATAAAATCACCCACTTTGGGTATGATAAACGTTTTGTTGGTCCTCGCAATAGCTCATCCAATCCAATATTATCGATGCCATCGTGCTGAGAGTGGGTCACTAGCACCGTTCCGTTCGTACGTGAAGTGTGCTTGACGTCATGAGTTATATAAATTGGGTCATGAAGCACGCTAATAAAATGTGCGTTATAATGATTTAGCGTTCAAAGTTCATTGCGTTTTCGTTAGCCTTATCGAGTATTCTTTTTGAATTAATGCAGTATAAAATCACAAATTCAAATTAATTTATATCTTCTTTGAAGTTTTCAGCTCACATTAACAATATTTTAGTCATGCAACGTATGAGTAATGTGATGCCGTACTAAAATACGTTACACATACGCAACCATAGGCCCTTTCGGTTTAAAGTCTTATATTTGTATCAAAAAATGAACTGATCACTAATTTTCTTCAGGATTTTAAACTAATGCAACTCAGAACATTTATTCCAAAGTGTTGAGAATAAAAGAAATAAATAAAAACACATAATAGGGGTCTTCCATTAGACGTGCAATTACCTCGAAAATTCGTAAATCAAGTAGCCTCGATAATGAATGAATTAGATTTTGTATGAAAAGTTTTACTCTATTCCGCTTTGTCAATCTTTTCTCTGTTAAGAAAATACCCTAAATATGGTATATTTTTCCTGATTTACAATTTATTATCGTTTAATTCCATCAATTTTATTAAGAAATCTTAATGAAGGCTTTCTACTCACAATAACTCTGATCGCAAATCCATATCGTCTTTGGTATCATTGGTTTTATTGCTTGAAATTGTCTTTCCTTCTTTACTTTGCTTCTGACATGAAAAAATCACTGCTTTTAAATGGGCTTGGCAATTGCATGGCATGGTATCATCTGTTTAGAAAACGTTTTTTTTTTGTTTTTTTTTTTCGTCCATTCCAGGGCATCGAAATAACATAAAAAAGCCATTTGATACCATAGATGGCTTTTAAAGCTCTATCGAATGATATTGTATTGATATATTGTGGTTTTAGCAATGACAGCAACAAGGTCTGAAGGTGATATATGGACTACTTGCAAGAAAAAACTAGCTTGCAGTATGATGAGTTCAGGTTTATTTATAAATGGACAAACAATTGTGATAAATATGCTTAGGAAGAATTTAATAGCCTCCAGAGGAAACCTAAATTTCCGTTTCTTACTTTTTTATGAGTAGATGTTTAAAAAAATATTTCTCAAGAACAGTTCTATGTCCGTGTTTAGATTAAGAGAGACACTGGAAGGAAACACATGAGAGTGACAGAGACGAAAGACTATTCCATACTCCGTCTTTCTCATGTGTTTCCATCCAGTGTCTCGCGTTTTGTCTCCCTGTTTAAACGGGGACAATGGGAACTAGATCATTCCAAACCCCTATATACAATATAATTTTCTAATCAAGTATGCTATGATAAATCTCAAAAAATCTATATAAGCTCACGGCTTCTTGGAATATCAATCAGACAACGATGGTTCTGGTAGTAAGTACATCAATGCGGCTCTCTCCAGAGAAATACTCAAAGCTTCGATTATTTTATTAAGCATTTAGTCTCCTTTTCACAGGCAAATTTTAGTTTGAAAGTCTTGAGTTTGTAGTGAAAAGGGTGAGAGAAGGAGAAATGAAAAATGTTCAGTACAGATTTTTTTTTGATGATTTTATACTCATTGCTTTAGAATAGAGTGAGAAAAAGCGATTTCAATTAAAAAAACGTCAATATTTTTTATATAATAACTTTCATAAACTTAATTTTGAGCGCTGCTTAAGGTCGCGTCCTGGCTAAATAGAGATTTTCGAGATTAGAATTTCTGCCATTTGGCACCAAATTAATTTTTTTGTCCTATTGTGCCCTCGACTTTTCTTAAGAAGAGAGGACATTGAGACAGTTTTCGAGCCCCAGCTCTTCGGTGCTTAAGAAAGGCTCATTAAAGCCTCTGAGTTTCAGCCTACATAGGACAACACATTCACCAATTATATGGAATTCGGTCTCTTCACCTCCAAGTCAAAGTGTGAATTCAGTGTATTCTAGCATCTTGATGAGATTGTTCGAGACTTACATATATTTCTTCACTATTTTTTTATTCAATTTCAAATAAATTAATAAAAAAAAAATAAAAAAACACAAAAGCTCAGAGCCAAAAAATGGAATTTTTCTATTTGAATTCAATTTTTCAATATGCGATTCGGAATTATTTTCTTTAAATCTAAGAAAGAAAATAACGCGAGAAACAAGAAAGCGAAGAGGAACTCCATCTAAGGAAAATTTGCATTGCACTCCAACAGAAGTGACCGTGCGATCTGCAGCCAAAAGCACAGAAGAATGATCCCCGAAAGCGATCAATTTTTAACTGCTTTTTCCCCAAATATTTTTTCTTGCTGTGACGAAACAAAAGAAAAAGCATTCTTCAATTCCGTAGGAAATATGTATATACCTAAATATATAATCTTTTAATTGTTCGTCCCCTTTGGCGCTCTACTATTTTCCGGTAAAAGGAAAAACAAATTTATGCTTTGATGAAATGTTCCCACAGAAGTGCACAAAAAACTCCAACTGTGCGTGTCTGCGTGTGCTTATGAAATATTTATCTCATTGAAGTATTTTGCACCCATTTAGCCACATCAGAAAACGCTTCTCGTGGAAGGGCGAATGAAAAAGTTTTTACGAAGCAACCCTAAAGATGGGCACTGAGCTGTGTTTGGTGAAAGAAAAGTTCGTTAACTCCGAACTGAGATTGCTCTGTTTCTATTTCTGTTTCCATTTCCATTTCCATTTCCATTTACACGTCCATTCCATAGCAGCGATCTTTGCCATCTTCATTAAACGGCCTCAAATGGCCTGTAAAAGTTTGCTGTGTTTTTGTTGCACTGTTTTAATGAGCAAGGGGAAAGTTTTTTTTTGTTTTTGTTTTATTTTATTTTATTTTTTGTTTTTTGTATCCTTCTAAATTCGTATTTCTGGATGCTTTCGTTTCGGTATTTAGTGGATTTCAATTCTTAATGGAGTTAATTTCAGTTGTTCGTTTTCCTTCAGCCATTGGGAGTGGAAAAGTTTGACGGCAAAGAAATTTCGTTGAGTTCAAAGCTTTGCAAATTTTTTTTTATTAAATAAAACTTATTATCCCAATTAAAAACTCTTCATATTTTGCAGGCTTTGAATTTCTACAGACACAATGGACAGTTTGAAGTTGATCCTGCCAATGCGAAAGTTTTGTGAGCCGTGTTAATGAGAGGCTTTCAAGCTGTGAAACATTGGACAGCAAGAAGTTTACGATGAAATTGATTTTAATGTTGTTTATTGTTTTTGCTCAAAATTTAAAAGCTTTTTGAGTCCAGCCAAAGTTTCTTCTATTCCAATCAGAATTATTAAGGATGCGGCCGCGTCAAAAGTTGTTTTAAGTTGCTTTAAGTTGAGTTGATAAAAGTTTTCTTTATAGATTTTTGCTGCTTTAGGCGTGCTAAGATAATCTTCAATAGGTTAAGTCGCTTATCAGAGTCTTGTATACAATTCTTAGTCCTTAATCGCATACGAACCCATATAAGGTTTCAGCCATAAAAATGTTAACGTAAATTATTGTTGAAGCCTTAATATGACCATTTAGTAGAAACAAAAAAATGTTGTGCACTTATTTAATATATTTTGTAGTAAGGGGTTAATACATTTTATACAAGCAATTAAGAAATCCATGTAGAATACGGAAAGCAAAATTACTCCATTTCACAGTACCTACACAGTAAAAACTAAAGTTTAAATTTAATACCAATTTTGGTTTTTATATAAAACAATGCCAAAAAGGAATTAAATTAAAACCTTTTTGGTTTAAATAAAGAGAGAGAAAAAATTGAGAATTTTTTTATGAATTATAAAAAAAAATTTATGCACAGAGCGAAAAGAAATGAGAAACATTGCCTCACAATCTGATGTCGGCGAGCTCAATCCCCGGTCAGATGAGCGTCAATTTTTTTATTTTTTTTTGAGGAATAAGTAGATAATAATAATACAATTATAATAAAAACCTAAGAGGAATAAAAAGCTTGCAAGCAAACTTTTTATGAAAAAAAAAAAACCAAGAAAGTTTCCAGGAAATTCTTGAAACAGCAGACATGACGACACACGGTTTTTGAAGGCAGCATCGATCGATACTTCACACTTTATCGCTGGCAACCATGTTTTCTCCTTCCCGAGTAGATCAATTTTTCCATTTTCCATGTTCAAAATTTACTTTATCTTTTCCAAGCCCCGATTTTTCCACATTTTTTCTCACATGCGACAGGGTTCGAACCAGTGCTGTCGAAATGCTACTATAGTAGCTTTTTTGTCCTTTTTGTCTTGCCGTACTACTTTACTACTCCTTTCGCTAACGTACTACTATTTAGTTGTAAAATAATTTTGTTATACATTTTGTGCGGTGAAAATTAACTGTCGGCAAGCCTACAAAATCTTTTATAATATTAATTTTTTCTTTTAAAAAGCAACTAGGACATTCCATTAAAAGTGAAAAGATTTAAAAAAGCAAAAGAAATTTTTTCATACTAATTACATTCATTCATTTTGTAGCCTTCTTGTTTACGAGTTTTCGACGGTTTTTAAAGGAAACCCTAACTAGTTTTTCTTTTTCTTCTATCGATTAAAAACATCCTTTATTTTCATGTTAAAATACTCCCTTATTTTATAAAACTACACTTTAAAACAATTTTCTTTTCTCAGATACGAAAACGACAGCACTGAGTTCGAACTCGGGCCTTTCAGAATGCTATGTAAAAACGCTTCCGGGAAAATCGAACTATAGACGCCTCGTACACTGAGAGAACTTAACCATGATTTTTTTAAAAGGGCGCATTGTTATTCACAGTCCTTTTGATTTTCGAGCAGAACGAAAATTTCAAAAGAAAAATGGTTGAGTCAACAACATTTTTGGTTGATTTAAAGGAAATATGTTTAATTACATTTCTTTTCGTTCGGTATAATTCTCATTTGTTTTATAAAATAGGACATATAAGATATTTATTCATCTTAGAACTTTTTAAGCATTGCGAAAGCAGTCACACGACAACGGAGTGAAAAAATCGGATGAAGTCCATCCGATGACTATTTTTGGGGCTATGTTCAGCAGAGGGCTCTGTGGCCATTTGCTTTGAGCGTTAATTAAATTTGTTTTGACAATTCTTCTTTTATAGGTATTTTAGAAAATTGTTGTTTTATTTTAAAAATTATCTTGTCATTTCAATTATGTCCGTGGTTAGTTCAAAAATTTAAATTTAAATCCATTTTTGAAAATTATCATTTCAATTCAACCTGAAATATGGTTGATTCAAAAGGAAAATCTTTATTTTTTCCAACAAGAAATATTGTTAAAATTAAAAATATTTTTGTTGAAGCCGTTTTGATATGTTTTCCCTTTTGATTTAACCAGTTTTCTGGTTGATTTTTTTCTCTGTGTATGTATGTATGATAGCAATATAATCGGGAGAACAATTTGAGAATTTTGTTCGTTTTTGAGATCATTTAAAACCAAAAGGTATTAAGTTAAACCTTTTTTGTATTGAAAATAAAATTTAATACTAAAAAGCAGGGACGTGAACCGGGTGCAAAATTTACCCGGTTCGGTTCTGCGGATCGAACCGTGTTTGAACTTTTGGATTGGTTCGTCAAACCGGTTTTTCTACTTCTTTAAACCGGGGTTTCGATTCGGTTCATCGATTCGGGTATTTCTCAAACTGACAAAATTTGTTAACACGTGTTCCCACTTCTAACGCAATTTTTTACCATTTAGGATTAAAATTTGCACAATAAAAAGTTCGTGGTGGTTACCTTACTCATATTAGAGATGGTATCGATACCAATTCCATAAGATTATCGAATTCGATTTTTTTATTTTTGGCCTATGGGAGCGACCACTGTGCATGGGGGCAGGCAAAATGAAACCCTGAACCTTTTCAAAAAGGGGTTCGGTTAATGATTCGGTTCATCAGGAGATAAAAGGGTGTTTCCGGTTCAAAACCGGTTTACGTCCCTGCTAAAAAGACTTATTTTTATACCGATCGGTTTTAATTTTAAACCTTAAGTTTTTACTGTGTACTCTTCTTGGGTAATATTTTGTTCGCCTTGTTTATTTTTTGGTATTTTGGATTCCTTCAATCTCATTTTGAACAAAATCAATGGGATTTTAGGACCATAAGGATTAAGTATGTAAGAAAGGATAGCTTTAAATGTTGCTCGCACCCGTTCACGTTATTTTGTATTTATACTCATGCGTGATCATATAATCTGTCCTGTATGAAATGTTATGCGTACTTTGGTGACATTAACATTCGAGGAGCATTTGCGCTGTGAATATTTCGCCCGAATTGTTCAAATATTTTCCGTACCCATTTTTGTAATAATTTCTTGAAGCGTAGCATTTGCAAATTTGCGCAATACAAGCATGAACCACAAAGCATAGCTTCAATTGTGGTTAACGTTCTAACTGTTCGACCGTTAAGCCATAAGGATGCATCTATTACTTACTTAAATCCTTTCGTTTCATGTTGGTTTTGTTCAATTCTCTTCACGTTCCACTTTTCACCTGGCTCTCGTTCTTAACGGTTTACTGTGTCCCGACATGTCACGGAAAGCACGTAACGTCGCGTGCACTTAGGGCAGCTCAGTTGGATTCATTACGGTTTTAGCAAATGGTGTACATTTTCATCATGAAGGGGTTATTTGGCGCCGTTGACTTTTAGCAATAATTGCCCAGAGAGGAGGTGTTGCCGTTTTCATTGAAGAGACTCAAATGAAATGTGGCAAAGTGAAAAGTAATTTGTGATTGATAGTTCACGTTTTCACTTCAACTTTGAGATTGATCCTATGATTATGGTTTATGGCATTGACAAGGTGTGTGAAGAATGTTTACGAGGCACTGTTAAGTAGATAGATAGATGCCTCTTTCAAGGAAATATCCCAGATGTCTATACAAATAACAGAATGGCGACGAATCCTTTTGACTTTAAAACTTTACATATTGTTAAAAGTTCCATGATGAATTCTTTGGTAAATAATGAAGCCCTTCAAGGATCTCTTCGAAATTTCTATGCTGAACTATTTGAGCGTAGGATGGTATATTGAAGGGATTTAATAAGCCGAGAAAATGAACACACACACACACACACACACACGTTGAAACACAAAATGCTCAGTGCAACAACAACACGAACAACTTTCAGAAAGTTGCATCGAAGTGCGAAGCCTCAATTCATTCGAGATGTTGTGTCTTGCGGCAGCTTCATTGCTTTGGGTTGCAAAACTGGGTTACTTGATGATGCCTTATCCCATAATATCCAGAGCTGTTTACAAGGGATGTGCAACGCATTTGGGACTTTCCATTTCTTTTTTGTAATGTAGAGCAAAGTCGGAAAATTTCTTTAAAAAAATCGTAGAACAAAATTATGTCAGTCATGTTCGGTTTCGTCCTTGCGCTTTGCTGCTTGTCTAAGGAACTGGGAAGCTGTGAATTGTGTTGAATGTTTTCATTAAAAAACTTTTCTCTTTTTTGTTTGTTTGTACTCATTTCTAGTGATTCATTTTCACAACTTTCACTTTTCTTTTGAATTATTTGATGTCTTTGATTATTTGTTGGAATTCATATGTCATAAAAACCAAAAAATTAACACTGAAGAAATCATGCTGAGTTGAGTTCTACTCAACTGGAAAATTCTCTTCCTTCGTTGAATAAATCGATATTAAATAATATTAGATTAAATTTAATTTAAATATTTGAATTAATAAATTAAATTAAACTGTCAACTGATCTATAAAGCTCGACTAAATTATTTCTTTATTGAATAATTTTTTAGTAGAACAATATTCTACTACTTTTGTACAGAAACTCTTTTCAGTATTATTGAAATGCAACGAAAGTTATTAAGAACATTTAAATCTATTTTAGATAGGCAGGTATGTAGGTGCATACATCATCCATTTCGATAATTGAAATTCTAGTGAAAGGGCGCACTATGTTGAAAATGTGCAATTGAACCACAGAAGTATTTGCTCTGCACGCAGAATGCCATTCAAGTCCATTGACCGACAGCGACTAAACGAACATGGAATCGACAAACTAAACAAATCAATACTTCGTCAGGCAAACAGAAACATGCAAACACTTTGGGGCACATGGCACATTTGCATTCCTCTGCACATAGCGTGCACAAATGGTTCCCCCGTGGAGCGTCGTGGCATTCTATGGAAATTTCCCACCCGTTTTAATTCGATTTGTCAGCAGCCATCAGCATCATCATCATCAACTCTGGACACTATTCTCTTGGTCAAACAACAATAACAACAACACAACTTAAGCAGACTAACTACATCATAAGAGTCAATATTCGTATGTGCCAATGTATCCTTACAATGCAGCCAAATTCCGATTCTCGGTAGTGCTTTCTCAGCGATTAATTTGCGTTTTCTCTTGCTTATTGCCGCTCCTTCATGATAATATTCTTAATGCGTTAGCTTCGCTGCGATAAAGTACATAACGGTGTATCCCCTCTTCACCACCACACACACAGTTCCACCATTCACACTAGCAGTATGATGTCTCGAATGCCGAACGTGGCAATCCTTTAATTCCGTTTTTGATCGCTGCCATGTCAAGCGCGTATAACATTTTATATCCAATATTTATGTGGTGGTTGAGAAATTCTTGTGAAGTTTTGGTTTCTCTTCAAATCGAAACGGAAAATACGCTTTTCTATGATTGCAGGTAGGATTAGCAAAATCTTAACATAGCAATCCCGTTTGGTCAGGACTGATGAAAACTTTTACTTTCGTTATTGGCGCTTGAATTGAGAACTTCCGGTGACCTCATGTCTTGGCACGCGATGCCAACATTTGCTATTATTGATAATATTTCTTACTTATTTTTAGCAAATTTACTATTTTTTTTTTTTGCCAAATAATACTTCGAAAAATTAACACAGTCATTCCGATGCAGACACATTCAAAATCGATCTGTCAATTTAAAACGTTAGGGAAAGCTTTCAAAATAATTTCATATGCGAAATTATTTTTAAGTGTAGCGAACCGAACTTTCTTTGGTATGATTGATTGTTGGTATTAGATCGAACATGCTTGAGCAGCTTGTTGCTTTACGACTCAAATTTTGTTCGATGCTTGAGCATCGAAATTGTCGTGCAACTTGTTGCGTTAAGTGAAAACCGGTATTCGGGTCGCTTATATTAAAAATCAAACATAAGAGAACACAACTAATTTTAAAATTGATTTTGACTCAGAATTTTCTTTCAAAGTAAATAAATTTCAATAAAGTTTTCTTCAACTACAAAAAAAAAAAAAAAAATACAACAAACTTATGTGGGATAATATTGAAAGTTTATAGAAAAAGAAAAATTATATTAAAAATCCCATTGCTTTTAGCGTTCCACTGAATTCGCTTTTAACCGAAAATGTTGACGGTTTGCCAATGTTTTGTTGGCTGAAAACCTGTTGGACTGAAGTCTGTTGCTTCAGTTTGTCGTGATTTTTCATTGTTAGCGAATACCGCACGCTCGTCGGACAAAAATTTTGGCGTCAACATCAGAATCGAATTCTAATGCGAATAGAAGGACTTAAAATGAATTTTCCTTTCGACATTTTCGATTTGTACCTATGTTTGACTGATTCAAGTGGGTATTATATTATTAACCCTTTCGCGCCGGAGTTTTTTCTCGAAACACAGGCAGTTTTTTGAAAAACTGATTGCAGAAATGGATAAAGGAGAAAAAAAAAATTAAAAAATTTTCTGCATCCTCAAAAATTTCGAATGTCCTTCGGTTATCCTGGGATATATAATCCCAATAACAGTTAAAGATAGAACACATATGTATGTCCTAATAGCAAAAATCAAGTTTTATCTGAGTGGGACGTATTTTCCCAGTAGGCGCGAAAGGGTTAAGCAATAAAATCTGTAAACATTTTGATTTATGTACATCATGTTATATGCACGGTAAGGATTAAAATGCATCTTCTTTGACAATGAAAATAAAAGCTCATTAATTAGTTTCATAGTCCTTTACAAAATAGTGGTTTTTAAGAAGGTAGGGACACATCGCCGCCGGTAAAGTGATTCCATAATCCCATGGATTTTGTTATTAAAACAATCCAATACTTTTCGTTTTCCTTTTCGATTTTCTTAAGGCAATACAACTTTTTATTTGCTCTGGTTCGCTTGTATTGTTCTTCCATTTCTTAAGAGACTTTCGATTACTTTCACATCGTCAGCTTTGTCAGATGATCGTTAAAATTTTTCAAATGCCATACAATTTTAATAGCCAGATGACGATTTTATTTTCGCATCGATGGGAACATTTTCATCGAAACAGGTTCGGCGATCCTTAATGGAATAAAAGTGTTTTCATTGCGATTTCATTCATCATTCACATTCTGTAGACTTTAAATTAGAAACAATAAAATTGAAACAAATAAAATCCAACGATAACTGGTGACGCCCTTCTTTCTTGGAATAATACTTGCAAGGATCTAAGTGGCTTTGAAGTAACCGGAGTGGGGGGTAATATTTTTACTATAGAAACATTTTTTACTACACGATATAATGTGCGTTACCAAAAGTGCATTGGGAGATTGTTTGAAATTCCATGTCGTATACTTAACGTTGTAACGTATACGTCGCATCGCCCAGAGGCCACAAGACAAGCTTTCATTCATCGCCGGCATTCGTGTTTTTCCGCGTATAAAGCGATTATAATAACTTTTAGAGCCGTCATTCTGAAGACCGTAATTTCTTATTCGCTGCTCTGTAATCTTGCGATTATTTTTCGCATTGTTTTTTCTCTTTTAATTAATTTCACCGCTCGATGTTGCTCTGTAGATGCGAATGCGTAGCAAGAACTATTTATAAAGAGAAAATGAACTTTATTTTGTGCCGACTACAAAAACAAAAACCCTAAAAGCACGAATTGGGAAAAAATTCTTATGAATTTAAGGCGCATAATTTTAGGCTTCCTCCCAGCGCCACTGAATAAAATTACTTATTTATTGACGTTAACTTTGATCCCTCTGCATTGAGTTGAAAGCTTATGAATCATAAGTAACAAAATCGGACGCAAAAAAACTAAAAAAAAGTCAAATAATAAAAAATCGCATTTTAATTAAGCTCAACTAAATATTTGAGAGTAATCTTACGGTTTTTAAAACTTTTTTTTGATCTGTTTTGTACGTGAGAGTCAGGAGTTGTTTTCTTCTTTTGTTCTGCACTAAAATGATGCTCTGAGGAAGTCGGTACGTCCGAAACAATCCAATGAACTGTGGTCTATTTAATTTCATTTTTAAGGATCACGTACTCATTGGCTGCTTTTGAACTTATTTTGTGTCGTAAAAACTCACTTCATTATTGCGATTCTAAACATTTTTCATTATTTTTGGCAAAAAAAAAAAAAAAAATAAATAAATAAAAAAATGCATTCCGAAAGAAAAAGTTTTGGTCGTTCAGATGACTTCAAATTGAAACGAAAGTTATGACTTTGTTTTCGAATATTTGTTTTTTGTGGCTTTTTCCATAGATATTAACATTTTATAAGTGAATAGTTTCACTGAAAGTTTAAATATGAGATACGACGTGAAGTTCAAAAGCAGAAAGTTTTCACCAGAAAATGTAGAGCAAAAACTTTCAAAAGTTCACTTTTCAGCTGCCATACGATGTCTGTGTCCATGTTTCTATGCTTCTATATCAATTTCTATGGCTGTGTCTATGCTGTTGCTTACAGAATGAAGTCTTCTTTTAGATAAAATATTTATATATTTTACTCAGAGTGAAAATAAGAAGGATTCATTAACACGAAATACTGACTTAAATGTAAAAAAAAAATGGCATTAAAAATTTTAAAATTTTTCCCGTCATGCCCAGCGAGGATTTGGAAGACTGGTTTATGAGAAGATTCATATATGAGCCCTTGATACTGAAAGTGGTATAAGTAAAAAATTTTATAAATCTAGTTTATCAGCTATTTCATATCAAATTCTTATTAAATAAGATAATCTGAAGTAAAATTAGATTTAAAAAAATTTTTGACTTATACCACTTTCAAAATCAAGGGCTCCTATTAGTCCTTTTCGAGCCTTCTTGATGATTAAATAGTGATTGATCACATTCACGATTAAAAGAAGACTCGAAAGCGACTCTTCAACATGTTTTAAAAGCCATTCGTATTAAAAGTTCAAAAGCAAAATATAGAGCAATCGCCAATTAATCACGTAGATACTTGAAAACTTGAATTATCGTAAAGAAGTAAATCTTTATATAATAATATTTCTTCGCATATATAATTAATATGACCCATAACAGTCATAAATGCCTTTTGATTTCAGAAAATTCTAAAAAATCTTCTAACGGGGGCAAGTTCTTTTAATGCCTCTATTTGAAGACAAGCTGTGAAGACGAAGCATTTTAGCGAATATAAAAGGTGAAACATGACTCTTTTAAAGCAAATTTCACTACAAAAATAAATAACTTTTAATGAGCAACATGAAGACAATCTCCGAGATTTACCGCTTACAATAAGACCACGATTAATTGAGAAATTTTGAATATAAAGGATATACCTTGAGTAGGGCATAATTTTTGTTTGTGCATCCGAGTGTGTCGTCTAGAACCATTGCATGTGGGCTTTAAAAATATTACATAAATTGATTTGCCATTGGGAGGGGATACAATTTATCCATGTTGGTATGGATGTAGGTACATATTTAAGCACCTTTCTTTTAGAGGGGTTAAACCACATATACCAAGAAAATTGGGTGCGGAGAGTCATTGAAATATGATAAAAATCAAATTCGCTATTTAGCTTGATCGGGTGAATGCAATACCTACTAAGATCAAATCGATGTACCTCAAAATTCCTTAATACATTTTTTTATATTTATAATTTACTGAAAACCCGGTTAAATGTAATGCACTTTTGCTAATTGTCGAAAAATTAATAAGTGGAGCTTGTAAAAAAAACGGATAAAAAGGGGTTTCCTTCACCTCAATTTAATGGGAAGTTCTCATGTGAGCTTCTATTTAACTTATGGTCACATAAATGACTCACAACATAGCCTTAAGTTCTACATTTCCCGCGTGTAATTAAGCTCATACGAATTATTTTCATGCACATATTTTTGAAACCCAAAGGAGTACCGCGCATCTTATTGTCTTCTGGTTACACAGACTATAATGCCCTTGCTGCTGCCTTTTGAATTTGGATTCATTTTGTTGTTTATTTATTCATGGGTCAAATTCCTTTGAAACAATTTTCGTTATTTAACAACAAAGCTTAACATTCTTAGAGAAGGAAATCATCAGGATGCTTGGAAATTTGTAGTTTTTATAGAATACGGCTTCGTTAAGGGGTCATTACGGCGCAATTGAAATTGATATTGAATCGTTGTTAGTTGACGTAGTCTACATTCTTCTCTTATCCACGAACTTTTAATTATGAGTACAAAATTAATTAATTTACAAATTGTTATCTGAACCAAAAAGTTGTGAGCCATACGCTTCCATATTTGAACGGTAGTTATGGCATAACTTTTACTTTGGACCACACAATGGCTCCAACTATGTATGTATATCAAAGTGTGAAATTCATCTTGTTCTGAGTCATTCGCACACAACGAAGGCTAGCTATATTAACTAAAAGGCAGTCAAGAATATAAATTAGTATGTACCTATCAGTCTTACTTCTGATAGAGAGAGATAGAGAGAAAAGAAAGAAATTGAGAGAGAAAGAGAGAGATATAGAGAGAGTTAAACAGAGATAGAGAGAAATAGAGAGAATTAGAGAGAGATAGGAAGATAAAGAGATAGAGAGTAGAGTAGAGATAGAGACAGATAGAGAGAATTAGAGAGAGATAGGAAGATAAAGAGATAGAGAGTAGAGTAGAGATAGAGACAGATAGATAGAGATAGATAGAGATAGAGAGATAGATAGAGATAGATAGAGTAGAGAGAGATAGATAGAGATAGATAGAGATAGAGACAGATAGAGATAGAGAGATAGATAGAGATAGAGAGATAAAGATAGAGATAGATAGAGATAGAGAGATAAAGATAGAGATAGAGAGATATTGATAGAGGTAGATACAGATAGACAGAGATAGATATAGATAGAGAGATATAGATAGAGATAGATAGATAGAGATAGATATAGATAGATAGAGAGATAGATAGAGATAGATAGAGATAGATAGAGATAGAGAGATATAGATAGAGATAGAAAGAGATAGATAGAGATAGAGAGAGAAAGAGAGATAGATAGTGATAGAGAGATAGATAGAGAGAGAGAAAGAGAGATAGATAGAGAAAGAGAGATAGATAGAGAAAGAGAGATAGAGAGACAGAGAGAAAGAGAGAGAGAGAGAGACACAGAGAGAGACAGTGAGTGATAGAGAGATTGACTGATTGAAAAAGGGAGAGAGCAAGTGAAGAGAAAGTAATAAAGAGAGCCAGAAAGAGAGATAAAAAAGGGTCGTAAAACGCAATACAATCTTATGCAACGATAAAATCCTACCCCGTAGAGAACGACCTCTCTTAACATCCACAATATTTATAAAAGCCCTAAATGAACTTTGCTTTCTTCATTTCAAAGCGTCAAACGCGCTGTCGGCATCCATA
This sequence comes from Chlorops oryzae, assembly GCA_020466095.1. Classification (NCBI taxonomy): domain Eukaryota; kingdom Metazoa; phylum Arthropoda; class Insecta; order Diptera; family Chloropidae; genus Chlorops; species Chlorops oryzae. Next base: position 104,522,795 of record CM035807.1, read on the forward strand.
GCCAAGTAGAAGACGTCCCAAAAAAAATTTAAATAATGAGGCAACTATGAAGCCATTGATAGATTCCAATTTTCATTTTCGATTTGAATTGCTAAAGAACATTGCGTTTAGTATTTGGATCAATATTTGTTATGAGGAAAAAAATTAAGATCAACTACGCTACTCATATATGTAACTTCGTTTTCATTAGCATGGGAAGCGAAAAGCGACATCCTTCGACATGCTTTTGAATGACCAAAATAGCACTTAACTAAAAACCCGAAATTCCGAAATCCATCGAATGGACATACATATATGCACGTGCGTATGCAAATTTCCTAAAAAAAGGATATCCTAACGAAGTCATGTCATGGTCAACCTTAGTCATACGTACATAGCGGCGCACATTGACTTTAACATATTTGTCTTTTCTTTTTTTTTTTTTTTTACAAAAAAAGAGTTGTACTTGCGCCTTTTACAGAAAAACTAATCATTTGCAAAATCCAAAAAGGACGAGAAGACATCCAAGGATTAAAAAATGAATGAATAAGGGCTCAACAAAATGGAAACATGACCAGACCATTGCCTGCTCCCGTTTGGTCTTCTGACTTTTGCGATTGAAGGATTTTATTGATGGTTTTTCGTTATTTGATAGGTACCCCATATTGGGTTTTCAATGCCTTTTGCCATTTTTCTCGGACGAAAGTCCTTTATAATCCCATTTTACTACTATCCAAAGAATACTAATAACTTTTAATAAATTCATTGAGGCATGAAAGTAATTTCTTTTTTAAGACCTTTTGCAGGAGCATCCAAAAGTCTCTCCTCCTTCCCATCTCTCCTTGTCTTTTTCTCCCTCTTTCTCACTCCCGGTCTTTCTTTTCATCTTTGTCCCTCTTGCTGCTACCAAAGCTGTTGCATAAGTAGTTCAAACATTTGTTGCGCTTTATGAAATGAAAATACTTTTCACTGCTTTTTACTATTGGAAATGGTTTTTCCTTTTCTCCTTTAGAGTGACTTTCATCCCTGCTTTAAACTTTGAATCACGTTTCTTTTGTGTCTAAGTTTTTTTTTGCGTTTTTCGTTTCACTTTCTTCGTTTTTTTTTTTTGTTGGAATTTTTCACAGCATGGCGCTTCTGAATACATGCGTTACTACCAAGTGAACAAAAATAACAATGAAAAGCGACAACATTGGCATCATAATGTTGATCACAGTAAAATCTTTTCTCTCTCCTTCTCTCTTCTCTCTCTCTCTCTCTCTCTCTCTCTCTCTGTAAGTAAACCAGTTTACTCTACATTCTTCTAGGCCCTTTAAGCGATACTTGCAGAGCCTTCCAACCACCGCACAGGGCCTCATGTTGTATACGCAACGCGAGCATTCTTAAATTCAAGGCACGTATTCGTCTCATAGCTTTTACATTTCCTCTTTCATTTTTTTTTCAATCGATTTTCTGCAGCATCTCCATCAATTTGTTACTTCCTGAATGCCAGAAAACTTACTTCATTTTTTTTTCTTTTGTTGTTTTTTATTTCTTTTTTGTGACTAACACGATGCAATCATATGCGGTTAAAGTATTTACACGCTTTTTACTGAATGTGTGAGCTCGCCTTTTCATCCCCTTTTTTTTTTTTTTTTTTTTTTTTTTTTTCACCTGCTGCAATCCGATTGAAGGGATTTTGTGTGATGCCGCATTGTGGTTGAAGAAGCCAAAAAAAAAAAAGCTTTTCATTTTTGAAATCTTATGAATAAAGTTTGCTGGAATTCATCAACATTGTGTTGATGTTGCCGGACATGTTTTTTCTCTCCTCTCGAATCATGTTATCGCAGCCCTTAGATGGGGGTTTTTTGGCGATCATTTTTTGGCTTGGTTTGCCTTTGTTGCGGTGAGTATGCTTTGATTAAATAATAACATGGTCATGGCAATTAGGCTTGTGTGGTTCTTTTCTTCGAACTCATTGATTCAATATTAGATTCGATGCAATTTTTGGAGCTTAAAGAATGTGTGTGAGCGGTCTCTTATTTTTCGCATTCTAATCGAAAAAAATTTAAGAATCAAATAAAAACAATTTCCCAAACAACCCTGCAGCAAGCCTCCTTTCGCCATACGACTCCATGTTTATATTGACGTCAATATAGACAAGAGAACTAGTTCCAACGTCAACAGTATTTATAGGCGGTGTCATTAAGAAACTGTACTGTCAAGAGGTATAGTTCATCTTTATTGACCATGTCCACAACGTGTCTCCTTATAAAGCGAAAGAGTACTACTTTGGTCTACATAATAGTACCGACGTCAATAGTTCGTCTATAGTTTTTCGGTCTACTGTTGACATTCAATGACAACTCAATGTTAAATGTCAATAACGCAAAGCATTGCGACGGGTATAACTGGTCAGTAGTGCTGTTGACGCAGTCAGTAGAGAAAGAGTATAGATTCACTATTGACATTTCCTGCAGGGAATTGACAGTTCCGAATACTAACTACACATAGACACTGATTAATGAACTCGTAATGAGTAAATACGCTCCGCTCTTCCTTTAATCTACTAGACACCTTATATTTTTAAGTAGTTAATTAAGGTCACTAAACGAGTAGTATACGCGGAAATTCGACGAAAAAAATAAAAGAATTAAAAATGAAGTACCTCTGAGTCACAAGTAATTAACACAGGAAATAAAAAAAACACATACACACAAAAACCAACAAATAAGTTAGAATAAAACTTTATCAAGTGCCTCGGTCGAGGTGGAGCGCCGCTCGTTTACGCGTTTCTGGACAAATATAAAGCATAAGAACACATATTAAACGACGGTTTGGCAACTTTATACAATAGTGCTTTAAATGTATTCAGTCCAAGGGGATACCATTGCGTAGAGATTAACATTTATTAAAGCTTCACTTTTAACATAATGGAACCAGGGAATAACTACACTGCATGTAAAATGAAAGAAGCGTCCAGAAAATTGATTTCCAAATTTTCAAATATAATATCAATTTTTGACAAAAACAAAAGAAAATTCTAGGAAAATATTTAAATAAATTTTTTATATAATTTTTAAAGTAAGTTTTTTTTTCAGTGTAAAAATTACAGCATTTTCAATGGGAGCTTCTGTTTTTCATGCTCACAAACTTGGCTCTTAATATGATACTTTAGAATGTTTGTTGAATACGAATACCTACATACATACGTCTATCTTCTTGCTTATTCAAACACAACTTTCACTTGAGAATAACAAAAGTCCCTTTTGTGTAAACAGTTACAGTTCCCACAACTGTATACAAATGCGTTGAAAGGCCCCTTCTGGCGCAGTAGGCCCATTCTGCTTCCCACAACATAAAATGCTGCCCATTCATAGACTTTTTCAGCTAAATTACTTTCATCCGACACAATGCCGGAAAGTGGAATAGATCTTATTTTGAGAGAAAAAAAAAACACAAAAAAATAAAATAAAATTCTAAAGCAAGAACATTTCAATGCTCGCCTACACACATGTGTCCATTATGAGCCATATAAATGTTTGCCAGGAATGATAGCTTCTACATATGGTATGGTATGGTATGGGCACAGAGCATGAAAAAAAGAGTAAAGAAGTATTTAATAAAGACTTTAATGCTTGATACGTTGAATTTTTGGTCCGTGTTCGCATTTCGGTTCCTGGAAGCATTGAAAGCTTTAATTTATCTTGAGAAATAATTTCCCTATGCACAAACATAAGTTGGCAAAACGTCAAAAGGTAGAGAAGAATTGAGCTTGCCTGTCTTTGTACACACAAAATCACGACACATAGCTTAGGCGATTTTGACAAACAATCTTCGCCAAGCAATTAAGGATATTCTTTTTACCTTACCCAAAGTCCGAAACGTTTCACTTTTGACCTTTCTTATCAAAGAAAGACGTCAAATGGTTTTCAGCTTCTGACATCAACACCTTTTGTGCGGCATATCCAATTTACGTGCGGTGAAAAGGACGTTGCTTAAACTCTAACCACAAGTATTTTTATATCCTCTTTGTTATAATTTTCTTTCAGCATCTCCTTAAAGCAGTGCTGCCCAACATGACCTGCTACAATTGGTACAATTTTTCTAAATTTCTAAGATGATTGTGCGCCTGAGCAAGTCAAATACACTGAGAAAATATTGAAGCATAAAGCAGAAATAAACTTTATCACAATGCCTTTTCATGTTTCTTTTGGATTTTGTTATTTAGTCACACAGAAAACACTAAGGCCCGATATTACAGTGCATACTTAAGGTCTCCTTAGCACTTAAGTACAGCTTAAGTCACTAAAGCATTTTAACAGTACAAATTTTAAGTACTCCTTAAAAAAGTTTTTAAATTAATTTAACGAAGGAATTTCACAAATTTTACGAATTTTAAAAAAGTATAAACAAAAAATATAGGTTTTTTGAAATGTTGCCTGCCGAAAACAATTTTCGTGTGTTTTGGATAAAAATTGACTATTAATCCGCTTGACACTTAAGGTGTTCTTAAGTCTTCAAGTTTCCTTAACTTAAGTATACACTGTAATATCGGGCCTAAGTTTAGCATAATCAGTTTTCAGAGAGTAAAATATTTTCTGCGTGCTCTTTCATTTTTAACGTGTACTCTAAACGAAGTGTGAGATGTTGTTTCATGCGTTGTCACAGCCAACTGAGCAGATTTGCTCATGTGCACTGACGCTGTGTATGGAAAACAAAAAAAAAAAATGAATCAACAAACGTCATCACTCGCATCTATATGAAAGAGTATTACGCTGGGCAGCACTGCCTTAAAGTCCTTCAGTCTTGGTCTTGTAGTCTTCGCAGCACATTCTTTGAAAACCATTTTTTTTTTTTTTGCTTTTATTCTCGCTCCATTCTTGCTGTCGTATTTTTCTTTTTCTAAGGACTTCTAAAGTAGGTTCTACAGTATACGCTTAAGTGTCCTTTTATGTCCTTTTATTTATTTATTTTTTCTTAACTTGCCGCCTGTCATTGTCTTACTCATCATCAACATCTGCGTCCCAGTCATTTCCTCTTTGGCCGGGAATTCCTTTGTTGTAAAAATATTTTCTCATTTGTTTTTGGTTTCGTTTTAAGTTTTAGATTTTGTGGTTTTAATCCATGAACCCTTCTTTGTTATGCTGAAGAACAAGTGTCGGTTATCGTAGAAATTATTTAAAGAAGGCATAACGTGACAACCTTAGAATTTCCGCAATAAATGTGGTACGTTAGTGTCCAGAGTTTCAGCTCATTCACTTCCTGTCTTAAACTAGTTGAAGCTTTTCAAAGCAAATAATCTAGGATAAGTTTTTTAATTTACGAAATCGATAAATTTACGACGAAAAGGATTTCAACATTCTGTTTGGGGTTTAAAGTCTTTCGGACATTATAATTTTTTTTATTTCATTGAGACCATCAAGCACCTTTTTTCTGAAACGGTTCATCGAAGATTTACAAGTGCCATTTATCCTATGTGAATCCGGTTTCCTGTACCAAATTTTACGTATACGCAATGTTTAATGTTCAGAGAAATTACATTGCTCATACGCTACTCGTTCCGTTATGACTATTTCGGTTGGTTTAGTTTAGAAACGAAATTGTGATGAAAAGTTTTTTTTTTTAATTTTCACTTTTAAAGATTTTTTCAAAGAACTTATGCAAAAGAACAACAAAATATAAAACAGCTGCTCATATATTTATGATTTTTTTTCTTGCTTTTGTGCTGTTTTTCCTTGCTTAATGCTCAGCTCGACTTTGACTGCCTTCATGGAGTAGAGGAGGAATAAAACTGTCAACAGAAACGCACAAAATTGCCCGACTACAAGAGGAGCATCAACAAATAATGCCGTGTAATTCAAGCATAATGCAGCATCGTATTTTGCGCTCTTTGAATAGTTAATCAAAACTTTTCTTTCATATCCAAAAAAAAAGAAAAAAGGATAACAAAATAAGCGTCTTAAATTTCCATAAAACTATAATTTTGAATGTAGATGCAATGTGCAAAAAAGCACGTTTCGAATTCTCTATTAAACCAAATAATTGGACTTAATATAATAAAATGCATGACGATGCGTTGACTTTTACAGGACCAAAAACTCCAGGATTTCTGTTCAAGATCAAAAAAAAAAAAAAATCTAATTTGAAATTCCAGCAAATATTTCAAAAAGTTTCTTTCGAATTCCATATTATCAACATTCAACAGAATGAATTTGAATGAATTGTGCTCTCAGGACCCACGGAGAATTTTTAAGTGTTTCTGGGGGGCCAAAAAAAAAAGAGGAGTGCAACACTTTCGCTTATCTTAATAACGATGGAGAATGAAAAATTGCAGCTGCGAAGCATTTTCATTTTCCACTCATGAATTTCATTACGGAATGACGTATTGCTTTGCAGTGCTGTATACTATGCCATAACAATAACGGCATGCATAACGTAACGTAATACGAGAGTGCTTCAGGAAACGTGAAAAAGTTATAAACTAAATTGCACACGAGCTGCGAAATGCTGCAACGACGTGAAAGTATGGCACACGCCATCAAATGAAAGCACCAACAACACATTCAATGCCAACGTGAACGCGAACGCCAACGCCATTGCCAACTTCAGCTGCAACTTCATCGAAAGAACCACAAAATTGCATTGAAGGTACTCAGGGTGTGTGCTTGTAAAAGTTCATTTCGTTGGCGGTAAAGTAAAAATCTTTATTGCAAACCAGAGATTCTTATCGTCATTACATATAGACAAATTGATATGTCTTTTTCTTTCACATAAAAATGCAATGAATTCGCGCAAGGAGAGCATCCTGAGGAAAAATGCGATTCCGACTTGTATGAAATACAAAAGCCATTAGAGTTCTGCTGCGAATGGAGTTTTATGTGTTTTCTTATAAGCTCTCGATTGAGCTCAAATCAATTTTTTGCGAACTCTCTCTCTAAAAGCGGTGGAAACTTTAGTACGTTTTTGTGATGCTTGAACTTTATTAAGCCTGGAGGACTAATGGCAGCCTTACACCGGTTAGCACTCTATTCAATGACATTATGAAAAACATGTTCAACAGTGACGAATGATGAAGGATCATATATGATCATATTTCGAATGGACTCAGTTCGTGTCTCAATTCGAGAAAATTCCCATTTTATTAGTTGTTTAAATCTGGACAGTGGGGCCGTTTGTTGTACGCCATTTTGAAAAGCAATAATTGTAAAAGTAGCATTTCGAGGCATACAAAAAGGCTGTGAAGCCTTTCTATGGTTTCCGCTAATACCAGAGCTTCATTTCGTACGTCAACTAGAGTAGGTTAGGTTTGGTTAGTGTGGCTGATACCATTTAGGGTGACACAATTAGGCCTCACATGGGCCCGTTTTGATCCCACGAATAATGGAAAAAAAACAGAAATAGAAATAAACGACACAAACATCAAAGACCTCAGCTGGGAGCTGAACGCAGAGCATCTCGCTTTGAAAGTTGGCATCTCAACCATCTACGGCATAGAGGCCTTCTCAACTAGTGTTCGGCCTTCGTAATAATTTTACGAAATTTAATTAAGTTAAGGATATTATTAGATATCCTTTTGTTCTATTTTATTGAAATAAACATAAAATTTTTTGAATATTTTTGAACTAAAAAAAGTAATACCTCGCTAAGTACATTCGACAATCACCCACGAAAATGGCAAAATGCTCTTTTTTGCAAATTAATTGCATCCCTACACCGAAAAGAATATGTTTCGAATCCACTAAAGAGAAGGACCTCCAGCTCAGCATTCTTTCAACTTTCAACTGTCAATGTTTGCTGACTTTGCTTGCAGTTTGGCGAAGCAACATCAGCAACAGCAGTGGCAGAATAATAAAAATGTTTTCTTTTCTCATTTAAAGAAAAATATTTAAACTCTCGTCAGAAGCAAATGAAAATTGCTAACATTCTGAACTGAACGAGTGCTCGTGTCTGTTTCATTTCGATGCGAAGGAAGCATCCTGTTGGCCGACTTGGCAACGTGCTTCATGCCGGTAGTCGATTTGATTCCACTATATTCCGCCATTTTACTCAATTTGTGTCTTTTACCTTCGCTCTATGTTCACTAGATTCGATTGTTGCATCGATTGCGAAGACATTAATAGGTATAAAAAAAATAAAAAATAAAAAAAATAAAAAAAATAAAAAAATTAAAAAAAAAATATAAAAAAATTAAAAAAAATATAAAAAATAAAAAAATAAAAAAAAATAAAAAAAATACAATTAAAAAAAATTAAAAAAAAAATATTAAAAAATATTTAAAAAATTCAAAAAAATAAAATAAAAAAATTAAAAAAAAAAATAATAATAAAATAAAATTTAAAAAAATAAAAGAACTAAAAAAACTTAAAAATTTTTAAAAAATAATATAAAAATTTGAAAAATAAATGAAAGAAAAACCTCCCCAAAAGTTCCCAGGTGTGTGCTTTGCCTTTAAAATATTTCAAGCAGTCTTCACCGCTGCCTCGCATTTCATTGTTGACGCGCACACTTATCTATCGGCATTAGTTCTTCAAATCCGTTCGTATGAAGGATTCAATGGCATTCTATTCGTAGTACCGGTTCAAAGGATCCTCTCTACTTACAAATGCTCTCACGCATTCGCCTCACATCAGAATCCCTACATACATATGCACGCAAATTGTTCTAAGAATAAGAGGTTCCCGTTCTCCTCTTCTATTTTCTTAGCTCTTTCGTTGCTGCTCTACTACTTACTACATAAATCCATCAGAACGAGTGTTTGGGTGTGTTCGGAATTATTTCCGCATCAAAATGGGGATTCATTTTCAAGTGCGCATTCAATAAGGATAAAAGAAAATTCTTTTAAAATGTTTACTAAGTTTCGATTCTCATTCGATTCGCTCACTTCAGCTTTGGCTGTGCATTTGAAAGGATGAAAAATGGTTCTTCAATGGTCTTAAGAGCTTGCGAAAGGTTTTTAAGGTTATTCTTATTTTAAATAATCAAAAAAAATGAAAACCTCAAGCACGAGTTAAGTTAAACCACTTATCATTCATATACAGCGAAGTCATAATTTCGAATTGTATGCGGCTCAATTGATTCATTCCGTGGGAAGGAAGCATTTTCTTCAGATTCAATCTTAAAATCGAAACTGTTCTATGTGCGTGTAGCCATTTGAAAACGTGTTTTGCATTAGTCACCATCACAAGTTCAAGGTTATTATGGGGCCTGCTAGCCATATAGCCGTTCAAGTGCTAATCAAATGTGATCTGTCAAAAATGTTCAAAAGTGGCTAGACAAGAAACCCGCTGGGTATGCTAATGCGGCAAAGGCACATTATCGCCATCATCATTGCCGTCGCCATTAGCATGAGCAACAGTTCGCAGTTCGTTGTTCTCAGAAGTCGAAAACTTCTTCTTCTTCTACTTGATTCAATGACATCCCACTTCAAAGCACAGTTGAGGTTTGAATTTTAAACAAGATTTGACAAAAACAAAAATAAAAATAAAAAACTCGTCACTATCGATAACTTGATTATCGGTCGTTGTTGTTGCTCTAAAAGCTGCTGAAAACTTCATAATGATCTCAATATTGATAGGTATGTATACCCGACACACTTTCTATCGAGGGTAAATTGCATTTGTGCGGTTGTGCGTAACACCCAAAACCAGTCAAGATGGACTATACGACTATACAGCGTCACCAGGAGATTCGATTTAGACATGTCCATCTGTCTGTCCAAGTTCGACAATGGACCAGATCGGACCATTTTAAGGGTACCTATAGTAATAGGGTATGTTATGAAAATGACAAAAACTGCCCCAAAACCGGAATCGGTAGAGGTATATTGATGATTTTAATCTTTTAGGATATTCAAAAATTCGAAAATTGGGCGTTATTCGAAAATTGTCACTTAGGGGCTCTCCCCAGCTCTGTCAGAAATGAAAAAACTTCTGAAGTACTTTTTATAATAGAGCCCCTTACACCTGAAATTGAAATGGGAACGAAAGTGGACATGTAAGCTTCCTATATAGTCACTTCCATTCTCTATGAAAATTTCTTGTTGGGTCCATAACTGAGGGTACCTGTAGTCCTATGGTCGGTCACAAAAATCGCCCTAATATAAGAATTTTTCGAACATTTTGAATGACATTTGGAAGGAGGGCTTATATTAAAGCCTCTGATTGAAAAATATACAGCTTTCCTGTTTATCTGTGTCGGGTATTGTACGAGTATTGTTAGGTTCGCCTGACTATAACAACCCTTAATTTTTTTAATTGCTATCGTTCGCTCCTTCTTCCAACAGATGAAAAGCTTTCGCCGCATGGAGACTCCTACATGAAAATCTTACGCAGCTAAAGTTTGAATGCAGATTTCAATGTTTCGCCTCACTCTCTTTACTTCTTTCTGTCTCCTTATTATGCTGCGAAAGTTGCATAGCTTTGGGAGATTAATTCCACGCTCCGAGGGATATGAGTTTGTCACATTCAGTCTATTCTGACAGATGGCAGCAATAAAGAATCTATTTTAAGATTATTAAGCTTCGATTAATTTCTACGCTGTGGAAAATAAATTCTAAAGAATATCCTTTTTTTTTTATCGCGCTTTTATTTTGGACGACTTTGATGGATTCGGTTTAATATCTGTTCTTTGCGTATTGGGATGACTGTAGGTCTTTCAACCGAATTGGATTCTGCGAAAAATTTTGTTTTTATCTTAAATTCCTTAATTGATTTAGCGGCATTTAATTTAGAGAGAATGCGGCGGCTTAAGAATTCTAGAAATGACACAAAAGCAGAAGGAATTTAAGCAAAAGACCAAGTATTTACGACTTCAAAGCCCCTTGGAGAAAAATCATACCTTCAATTCGAGATCGTTTTTCTAAATGAAACATTTTAGCTTGTTTGTTGAGTGAAGCAAAAACGCTTGAAAGTGGAGCAAAAGGATTTGGCAAATGGAATTCTATTTCAACATTAAATGTGTCCCGTCTAGTCTGGAGCAGTTAATGTGGAGCGCAGCTGCTTTCAAATCCATTTCGGTAAAGCAAGGGTGTGAATTTTAATTAAATTAAAGAAAAGAAAAAGAAAGAAAAACAGAAAAATTCATTCAAGTCTTTAGAATAAAGCTTGGCTGTGAATAAAAAAAAAAATGTGTTACAATGACGCCGAATAGATTGGAAGATAGAGAGAGAGAGAGAGAGAGAGAGAGAAAACAAAAAACATTCCAGACATAAAAAAAAATATTGCTGTCTTTGAGGTATAAAAGGTTTTATGAATACCAGCGATAAAAAGGGACACAATTCCTATGGGAGTCGTGATGGCTTTCGATCTCTTTGAAGTTCTTATGGCGTTCCATTTTAGTATTATTATTTTTTGGGCCATGCTTCGCTTTATCAAGTACTATTTATAATATTAACTGCAGAGGCAATATGATAATTCAATTTCAATCTCCTTACTGGGTATTATTTATTTTATTCCTATTATAGAAATCGAATTCGGCAAAAGACATTATTGCGACAGTCTCCTCTGAAAGTTCCTTAAGGCTTTCATTTCTCTAGCATTTGCATGGATGCTTGAGTATTTTCATGTTAAGTAAAAAGCTTATTTTTAAGTGGTACTTTAAAAATGCTTTGTTGGACTTTTGAGTTCTTAGTTCAAAAATTGAAATTTCTTAGAATTTCTTTTATTGGATTTAATTTCATTATTTATGTGATTGTGGTCTTCGTTGTTGTTGTTGAAACATCTTCCTGTTGTATTGTCCCAGCAACAAAAATTCCATTTTCTTTGAATCGTATTAATTTCTTTTGGTATTTTTATACCCGGTACACTTTCTGTCGAGGGTATATTGCGTTTGTGCCGTTGTGTGTAACACCCAGAATCAATCGAGATGGACTATACGAAATATGATCAGCGTCACCAGAAAATTCGATTTAGACATGTCCGTCTGTCTGTATGTCTGTCTGCCTGTCTCTTTGTGTGTCTGTCTGTCTTATCTGTCTGCCTTTCTGTCTGTCTGTCTGCCTTTCTGTCTGTCTGTCTGTCTGTCTGTCTGTATGTATGTCTGTCTGTCTATCTGCCTTTCTGTCTGTCTGTCTGCCTGTCTCTCTGTGTGTCTGTCTGTCTTGTCAGTCTGCCTTTCTGTCTGTCTGTCTGTCTGTCTGTCTCTCTGTGTGTCTGTCTGTCTTGTCTGTCTGCCTTTCTGTCTGTCTGTCTGTCTGTCTATCTGTCTGTATGTATGTCTGTCTGTCTATCTGCCTTTCTGTCTGTCTGTCTGTCTGTCTCTCGGTGTGTCTGTCTGTCTTGTCTGCCTGCCTTTCTGTCTGCCTATCTGTCTGTCTGCCTGTCTCTGTGTGTGTCTCTCTGTCTTGTCTGTCTGCCTTTCTGTCTGTCTGTCTGTCTGTCCGTATGTATGTATGTCTGTCTGTCTGCCTTTCTATCTGTCTATCTGTCTGTCTGCCTGTCTCTGTGTGTGTCTCTCTGTCTTGTCTGTCTGCCTTTCTGTCTGTCTGTCCGTATGTATGTATGTTTGTCTGTCTGCCTTTCTGTCTGTCTGTCTGCCTATCTGTCTGTCTGTCTGTCTGCCTGTCTATCTGTCTGTCTGTCTGTCTATCTGTCTGTATGTATGTCTGTCTGTCTATCTGCCTTTCTGTCTGTCTGTCTGTCTGTCTGTCTGTCTGTCTCTCGGTGTGTCTGTCTGTATTGTCTGCCTGCCTTTCTGTCTGTCTGTCTGTCTGTCTATCTGCCTTTCTGTCTGTCTCTCGGTGTGTCTGTCTGTCTTGTCTGCCTGCCGTTCTGTCTGTCTGGCTATCTGTCTGTCTGTCTGTCTGTCTGTCTGTCTGTCTCTCGGTGTGTCTGTCTGTCTTGTCTGCCTGCCTTTCTGTCTGTCTGTCTGTCTGTCTATCTGTCTGTATGTATGTCTGTCTGTCTATCTGCCTTTCTGTCTGTCTGTCTGTCTGTCTGTCTCTCGGTGTGTGTCTGTCTTGTCTGCCTTTCTGCCTTTCTGTCTGTCTGTCTGTATGTCTGTATGTCTGTATGTCTGTATGTCTGTATGTCTGTATGTCTGTATGTCTGTATGTCTGTTGTCTTGTCTGTCTGTCTGTCTGTCTGCCTGTCTCTCTGTGTGACTGTGTCTTGTCTGTCTGCCTTTCTGTCTGTCTCTCTGTGTGTCTGTCCGTATGTATGTCTGTCTCTCTGCTTTTCTGTCTGTCTGTCCGCTTCTCTGTCTGTCTTTCCGTTTGTCTGTCTGTATACAGTGACTATAATAGCCTTACTCGTTTATACATATTGTCAAATACAAAAGCTTTTGTTATTTTGACATGAATGTTGTTTAAGGAGGACTTTATGAGACAACTGTTGGGAATATTTGCGTTGGATGCATAAGCATATGGCGATTCTAAGGAGCTACTTGCCGTGATAAGACAATTCTGCACAACTCCTTCAAGAACTTAAGTCATTGTTTACATACTTAAGAGCCATTCAACTCTTGTTGATGTTCACATGAATGTAGCAGCTGTCTTCGGTTAGCTGGTGGCACAACAAAAGATACCACCGAAGAATCACACAAAGGGCACAATGAGAAATGTGTGCAGGTTGCAATATTCCAAAGTTTCCTTCTGCGCTTTTTGCAAAATAGTTTCTCAACGTTTTTGCCTCTTGTACTTTCCACATGTGGCGATAAGAGGGCCTTTATTTTTCCCCAATTTAACATGCTTGGAGTGTTTTGTCGGTTTGCTCTGTTTCATGCGGTGTCGTGTTTCTGTTTCTTATCTCAATTGCGGAAAAACAACAACAACATTCGCTGTGCCATTGAGAAGGTTTTTTTTTTGCAAATATTTTTGCACTATTAGAAAATTGCACTTTGATGAAATTCTGATTGAATTTCTGCATTTTGCTCGCTAATGATTGTATTCAATTGAAATAATGACTCGGTTCCGGTGATTTCATCCTCTCTGCTTAATATACATCTATTTATTTTTAGCATAAAGTAACCCACTAAATTCTGGCTATAGGAATTTTTCTTCTTATATAGCTATTAGCCTTCTAGGGGCAAGGGGCAAGTTGAGCACTTAGAATGTCCAGCCAAACCATGGACTCAATGCTAATGACAAAACAACATGAATTGATGTAATTTTCTTATATCTTTTTTTTCATAGCAAAAAAAAAGTTTTGGCATTAGAGGGTTAAGTAATTTTTGTTCACAGATTTCAAAATGCCACTACAAAAACCCTTCAGAATATGTATGGCAAAAGCATTCGTTTTTCTAAGTGACAGTCAGTCAACTTAAAGTCTGTTCATCGCATAAAACATGAAATGCTTTCCTCTTCTTTTAAGTCCGACTAGTGGGGATCCTACACAAGAAGTTGTATCCTAATCTGTGCCAAAAGAAGCGAAGTGCTTTCCTTTCGAAATGTTTCTCGGTTGTGCAATTCGAACTCTCTGTAAGTATTGCATTTAAATGTTCGATTTTCTCAGTGTGATGACGAAGATAGAGTAATAATGTGGTCGTTGAGTTTCTTGCGCTGGCCAAATTCGTGTACGAGTATCTTCTCCTATAACCGACGTTTGTGAAGTACCTCAGAGAGTTAAGCCAACTTATGTTTTTGCTTTAATTTTTTATATTTTTTTTTTGTGACGTGAGAGACTTTTTGGCAGTGCAGAATATGAACGTAAATCATTTTAAATCAGAACATCATAAAGAGAAGATCATTAAATGACTAATTGCCGAACCTTCACAAAATGTTGGAGAGCGAAGAGGAAACCTAAAAGAGCTTAATTCAAAATTTTTTCTTTAAAAACTAAAATGAAATAAGAGCAGCAACAGAAAATTGGCGGCGCATTCTTTTGGCAGAGTTAGAGATTTCACTTATCTTTATCTTTTCACTCGTCATGATAACTTTGATTTTAGCTCTGACATTCTTTACCATTACCTTGGAGTGTACTTGATTATTTAAAGAGAGTTCCTTTTCAAAAGCTGTGTGAAGGACAATCAAGAGCACTTTTTTTCCAAAAAATAATAACATCGCGGAGGCATCTTTTGTTAAATAGAAAAATATTGAAGTAAAACACATTTGAGCCATGAATATGCCTCGAAATTTGAATATCGTCGGCTTAAAGTGTAAACCTGCTAACTAACAATTTCAAAACTTTACAGGGCAAACAAAAAACACTTTTTTTCAAAGACTTCAAGCTTGGGAAGAAGACCCAAAATATGGATGGTTTATTTTGTTCTTATATGAAGTCTCTTCTAAATTCGATTCTGTGCACTATACAATGTCTACTTGGAGTCACTTGTTGGTGTTAGCTGTGAACTTTGACCACATTTAGACTTAGCAGTTTTACTCATCACCAATTTCTCCGTATTTTGAATTTGAAATTAAAAAATATTTTTTTGCCTGACGATGCAGTGTGCTTTTTTCTTTCGAATGACATCGAAAAGTCAGAATCGGTTAAAATTGGACTTATCAGGTTTACACTTTAAGCCGACGATATGTAAAAAAATGATTCAAACAAAAATTCAAAAAATTCAAAATATTCAAAAAAATTCAAACAAAAATTCAAAAAATTCAAAATATTCAAAAAATACACAGTCAAAATGTCCAAATTAGTTCGATTTAGTATGCCTAAATTGTTGAATTGTCAAATTAACAAAAAAAAGCCTACATCGGTTAATAAAATATTCAAAAAGCACAGTTAAATGCAAGAAAATTCAAAAAAATTCAAAATATTCAAAATCCGAGCTCTAGTCATGAACTTATTTCGCCTATAATCGATCCATCGAACTGTGCCTTCAAGTCATAGGAACAAAATCTTCTTGCCTGGCTACACAGCTAAGTATCTCTAATAAACTGAAATACTTACAATAAGTATACTTAATCCGATTCTGCCTTTTTACTTTATCGTAGAGACATTGAGACTTCAAATGCTTTCGTTAAGCGAATAAACTAAAAAAAAAGAATATGGCAACCCTCCACGTTTTTCCTGTCCCTGGCCTTTAGCTCAGAATGTTCGTCGCTTGTTTAAAGGCGATATAATGCAGCGGTTTAATGAATGGTCAAACTTGAAGTTCACGAGCGACTCGTCAAGTGACAATCGCATTAAAAGGCTTCGCAATTATTGTTCCTTGCGCTTTTTCGAATGTAAACAAACAAGCTTTTTTTTTTAAACTTGAAAAACTATGAAGCCTGAGTGGTTGATAGTACCATGTTGCATCGTGTTGGAGAATAGATGTAACAGAAATTCGAGTTAACCTTGCCAATGTTTAATGGAGTATTGGTCCTTTAATGCGTTGGGGTCAACGGCAGCATTGCTACTTTATTCTTCAATAAATTTTCTACTCTTCCGAATAGGAAGGCGAAAAATTCCGTTCAGGGGAAGAGGATAAGGAACCTTAATGTAATTATATATGAGTGAAAAATTATCAGACCTGTCGCATAATAATTTGTTGGATGCGGATTGCCTCACACAACCAAGGCCACTTAATAGCCCAGAAAACGGAGTTCAATTGCCTTTACAATAATTGAAAAATGAAGCTATATATCTCTCTATCTATTGCATAATTTGAAACTCTCGAATTCATTTCTTTGTGGTTTTTTTTGTGAACCTTTTGAGACAAAGAATTTTCATTTTCTTTCTTCAGAATTATTTCGATACTCCATTCCAAGTTTCCAAGAAATTTTATTCGCTTCAATTGCAGAGTTTGACCTCTTTATCACCATAAAGAAATTCGAATTTGATTTTCAGAAAGTAGAAATGCAAAAAATATGCGACTTCCTCAGCAAGTCAATCGCACATACATATGTACGAAGAAACCTAGAAAAGATTGAACTATCCAAAGCATATTGAATTTTGCTTATTGCTCGCAAGTTTCTGAGTCTCTGGACAGAACTCCTTCACTTCGTTTTAGAAAATCTAACAAATATTTCTTGAGCAAATATTAACACAGAATGCAGAATGTCAGAAATGAAATTCTCTCTAAGCAAAGAATAAGTATTTCTTCGTATACAGGCAGTCAGTCAAGTGCTCTGACAAATATTTCTGGCTGGCTATCATAGTCGATCAAAGCGAAGAGCTGCTCTAGCAATGATGCATTTGATCCATATTTGTGTTGAAATGTACATATTTGAATTTTGAAATTTATTGCAAAACTTTTCGATCATTTTCACTTATTTTTCTCTTTTATAGAAGCAATTTCGATTTCTTTTCCTTGTTCCTTAACCCAGTAGTCAGTCGAGTTAACCCCGAACTAGCGATTTCACCAGCCACTGGTGGCGGAGACCGGTGGACCCTTTTCAATCCAAAACGCTGTCGACTTTTCAATGTTAATGTCATTGCCGGGGACGGGTCATCCTTTTGTACGCCATCTTTAGCCAGTCATTTCGCTAGCGAAAAGGGACAGGAAAACGGCCTAGCACCAGCTAGTGCTGAACTCTGAGGCCTGTCTACTCTTCCAGATTCATGTGGTAGGTGAAATGGCTAGTCATCAAGGACTGGCACTATCGCATGTCACAAATATCGGGGGCGACCTACTGACTACTGGGTTCGGTAAAAAGTATTTTGAAGGCAGGGAATAAAATCGAGTAAAAAAGTCTAAAATAAATACGCAAGATTATACATGCATTGTGCATGTTTGATTTTGTTCGTCATTCTTCACAACATGCGAAAAATCCTATTCGATGAATTCAATCGCAGGACATTTTTGTAGCTTTAGTAAAAAAAAAAATAAAAATAAACAAACAAACAAATGAGCCGAAGCAAATGAACAAGCTGACGTTAGAGACAACCCAACAGGAAACAAGGAGTGTCGGAAGTGTCTACTGCATCATTAGCAGTGATGGCAGAAGGGAATTATATTTCAAGAGGTGTACCCATTAAATGGTTAGTATCTTTTGTTGGTAATAACGACACATAAGGTTGGAATTTTAAATGCAGAATAGAAAAGACATTACACGATTATATGATTGTCGGATGCCAAGGAACAGGTTTCTTATCCTGAAAAAATTTTGGAAAAATTGTTTGCCTTATAGTATCTCTATTGAATTATTTACAGTGGGCTATGGAATATTTCACCTTCTTTTCTGTGCTTGTATATAAACGAGTTCTCTTTTGGGGAAGGTAATTAAATGGTCCATATATTTCTAGCAGCTCACTGTTTGTACGCGGAATAGCTGAACCTTTCATACGTATAATTCGGACTCCCAATGAAGATTGCCCCTAATATGACCTTCTTTAAGGTAACTTGAGTTTAATCGTCTGTCTTGCCGCCTGACCAGGTTCAAAGCCTTCGAGAGGAATTGAACACGAACGAGAAATGATTACATTTCAATCTAATATGATTCCTTCAAATGAAAAATATTTAAGTATCCAGTTCTATGCTCTTTCGAAGTGGCATTAAATAAAATACAACCCTCGCCTTTAGCCGCAATAATCCATTATAAGCAAATGCGAATATAAACAATCGTCGAATTACTCTTTGAAGAAACATTTAAGTCTATGATCTGCTTCTCATCAGACATAAATATAAAATTGTCGCTTTGAAAATTTTCTGCTTTGAAAACGGTTCTTTCCGGCTCTTTATGATCTTTAGACTTTTGGATAAAAACGAAATTTTTTTCATTGACACTTTTCTTTTTGATTGCATTTAGAGTAGGGCGCCCAAGTAGCAAAATGTGGTATTCATTCGGTATTTCATTTCTTTATTCAAACTTAATATGATCAGTTTTTGGTATTTGAATCCTCCCTTCTTTAATGTCACTTAAATCGGTTTTAAAGTAGAGCTGTCACTTTGGTTTTAAATTGGTATTTAATATCCTTCTTAAAGCAGTCTAAGATGGTTCTGAAATTAGTAGCCATATTCGAAGCATTAAATCGGTATGATGGGACGTATTTAATACTTCGAATATCGTACTTAAATTAGTAAAGTGTTTTTCATCAACGTGTGCTGTCAAAATGAAATTATGGCCACCCTGCATTTCAGTTCGGTGTCGACCACCGAAGGGAATGGTGTACGCTCGGATTTTAAACTTTTCCTAATCAAATTATTATATTTGTATTCCTTCTAATTTGCAGCAATGCTTACGATTGTACGAAATTTAAAATGCTTACGAGTTAATCTTTGCAAATAATTTGACTTAAGAAAAGTATATACTAAAACCCCACATAGAAACACATTTTTAAGCACCAGCGCATTGATTTCAGCGTAATTGTTTTACAAAAATATTTCATCAATTCAAACAATTATGAAGGCGCATGAATTTTGAAGGGGGTAGCAGGTGTAATTTAGCCGTAAAAGTCGTTGCGTTTGTAAAATTGCTTCAATTTGGCGTAACGAACAAAAGCCAAAGTCACTTATTTTACTTATCATAGCACACTGAGCTAAAAATCGTAGTAAAAATAACAAAAACGTAGTTAATTTAACTACGAACAGCAATGATTTGGCTCTATTAACGAACGTAGTTAAAATAACCACAAGCGTAGTAAAAAGGTTTAAATACGAAAGTTGCAGCAAATCCCAAGTCGGCGGGTTCGATCCCCGGTCAGGCAGGCGTAATTTTTTTATATTTTTTTTTACAAATAATAACATAAAATTTAGGTATATAATATTTTAAAACCTTACAGGAATAAACTCATAAGCTGTGCTGGAGTTAAGAAGCCTTTAAGAAGATAAAAACTAGAACTTGAAACTTCGCTCTCCTATTTAAGTGGCAATTAACCCTCTAACCTTTCACACGGCCTCCAGGCATAACTCACAAAAGTCACTTTTTGAACACATAGGTAAAGTTATATGATATCAATATAAGTATAATAGTGTTGCTAGTACATTTGATGACATTTTCTCTTGAGACATCATATGCAAATGACGTCCAGTTTGGCGCCTATAGCCATTAGTGTGTGAGCATCCGTCAAATCAACACCGCATTTTCTAAAAAAAAATTTGTGCTTTTCAACACAATATATCTTTTCAACCAAACAAGTTGTTACCGTTTGATAATTTTTTTTCATAAAGGTAAGTTATCCAACTTTAATTTCATATATGATTTGATTCGAAAAAAAATTGTTTTGTGCGAGTTTCTTGGAAAAATTGAATTATGCCTCAAGGCATAATTGTGGGTTTACGTGATATTTTTTCCCCTTGATGCAGTTGATAAAATTGATGCAGTTGCCGCAATTTCGTGAAAAAATTGCTGCTGGCCTCATCAAATATAATTCGCACACTGTTGGCCGACGAAGAACTTCACGTGATCCATCATCACCTTCAACTTCACGACCATCAACTCCGGTACTTGGTCATGTTGTTCCTGTTGGTCATCGAGCCATTCATCCAGTCGCTGATGTGCGCTATGATGGCTTCAACCGTCTTCCAGTTTGGCTACCGAAGGCAGGTGGTAAACAACTTTGTAAAAATGCCAAATGCAAATCACAAACTCAATGTGTTTGCAAGGTATGCAACGTACATTTGTGTTGCTCTACCTCTAAAAATTGTTTTTTTTGATTATCATTCAAAAAAATAATCTTTTGTTTATTTTTTTTCACATCTTCATCTCGTTTTCTAATAAAATCCATCAAAATGAAAATTTCTATCTGATTGTATTTTTTCACTTAAACCGACAATTATGCCCCGAGGCATATTTCATCTTTTCTCACCTGGAGGCTAAACGGTAAGGTAAATTAAAAAACTAATAATGCAGAAGTGTTTAGAATGTCGTTTTTAGTCTAGAAAAAATTATTCCGGCTCCTTTTTTGCATTATTTCAAAAAAAAAGGTTAGAGGGTTAAGATAGAAATACGCTTCTCAATTTCTTCTATCGGACCGCCCACATGGGCCCTTTTGCACTTAATTTGGACTTTAATATGTCTTAAAGACGGAGTGCAAACCTTTTGTAGCCTTCTTCACTACTTCTTTAAGTTATGATAATAAACATTTTTGTTACTTGGGCGGGGCTAGCTGAGAATTTTTTTGTTATCAAGCGGATATACATATGTAGCTCTCAACAAGTTTCAATGACATGTTATGCAACTGAATAGATGATTAAAGTGTCAATAGAAATTTATTTCTTATAAATTGCAACTAAGGGTTGAGCACTTTCTTAGAATGTCCAGCTAAACCATGGGTAGAATGTTAATGTCAAAACAACAAGACTTAAAACCATGGTCGATAATGACACACTAAGTGCCTCGGCCATGGCACTACAGAGCTTACTATACCGCCGTGTGCGTGTTAAGTTTGGTCGCGTAAAATCAAAACGAATTCATCTACGAAGCCAGCGTCTTTCGACATCGTCCATGTGATGCATACACCCCTATTTCACTAACACATATTTGCTGTGGTAAACCCCTCGCCGTACTGTGGCCGATGCACTTTAACTAGGTTTAATGAGCATGGCTGATAATTTTTTGCACTTATCGAACACATCGCCATCTCTAGCAACTAAAAATGCAACTTTGCTTTCGAAAATCAGTTGATTTTCAAAAGAAAAGCAAGCTCGATTTTTACAAATGAACTCAGCTGATTAACATAGCTAATGACAAAATCGCTTAATTGATAGTGGAACCACTTCGCATGAACTTTTAATTAGCGCTAATGAAGGGTCCATAGTGAATAAGTGGAAACGTAGCATTAAGGAAATTTTCTTCAAAAAATTAACTTAAAATAGATTCAACAAAACATCAACGTATCTTTAGATTAATTTTAACTTTCGATACCGTGTTCCTTCTCAATATAAAGTCCTTTAATAGCGATGAGATAATTAAGCTTACGCTTATGAAGTCAACAGTATCTCGAATGTCTGAGGGTCAAAGTAGATATCTTTATCTGGTTTAGTTAGTCTAACATTGAAACGATTAATGGATGCCCCTTAAATTAAACCTAACAAGAGTTTGATTTATTCTTCTGAATTTGAGTGTCTGTACGTATCCAAATGATGCTTTAGAACAAGGGATGTGGAGATGATCTCTAGCATTTGCATATCTGCCTAGCAGCAAGAAGAAAAGAGAAATTTCGAAATGGAATAATTAAAAATGTGTCTCCTTGAAAAAGGACATCATCGGAGATTATTTTTTTCTTCAATAAAAGAGCCGTAAAATTCAATTCTCGTATGTTGAAAGCGCTAAAAAATCCCAAAATGAAATTCTTCAAATAATTCTTCATTGCACATCGTATCAAAATCTGTTCAACATTCACTCACATTGCTCTCCTATGACAAAAACATGAGTATGTCGGACGGGCTGCTTTAGAAAAATGTGAAAAAATACCATTACATGCAATGCAATAATATTGGTTAAGTGTCCTTCCACAAATGCTTAAACCGAATTGATGGCTCTCTGTTAACTTATGGTATTTGTCGAAAAAAAGGGGGGAACATTTTTAACAGCCATCACGTACCTGTCACAATGACAGCGAACATATCTACCATTTTTCATTCATATTGACTTATTGCTTTTCTGTATTCTAAAAGTATCGATATATTTTTATGTTTCTCTAAAAAGTGTCGCAATGCTCATGCGAATCGATTGATGTTTTCGATTGAAGTGGGATCAAATTTTAGGTCATGTCGGTAAGGAATCGAGTCAGTCGCATTTATGTCAATACGCTGCATAGTTTTTGTTTTGGTCTTCTAACGAGTGTTGACAATGTTTCTGAAAAGTGTACAAATTTATAAATACATAGACATATGTATATTGCTTAAACCTGCAGTAATTTCAACTAGTGCTGTACTAGTATTTTACTAGTATAAAAGCCACCAGTACAAGTTCTTTGCTATACCCTCGCCCATATAAAATTCTGTAGAAAATCAGTATAACAATTGTACAGGAAAGCACTGGAGCAGTATGTACCAGAACTATTCTAGTATTTTTATAGGCAATTGGGTAAATTTCCACCAGTTAAATACTAGTGCTGTGTACGGGGAAAGGGTACCAGAATTGTTGATTTGTTTTCCTTTTTCTTTAAGCACATTGTGAGAAAAAACATTGCTTTGTAGTTATAGTTTAATGAACGCAAATGATTATTCCAATTATCACTAGGAGTTATACTTATGGAACCACGATAAGTTGGAAGCTTATCCAAAAATTGCACTGGTTCTTCTAGTTCTGGTTAAAGTACTAGTTCTTTTCAGATAATTGTCCATTTGTTTACTACAGGGAAGTTAAAAACTTATTGCTTGGCTGACCTACATATATTGTGAGCGTCTTCGCATCGTTTTCTTGGAAATCTCTTCGAAACAAATATTAACGCATTTAACTTAAACGATACAATTTCATTTAAGGATTTTTCAAATAGATTTAAATGAAGAAGTCGAGAGAACAACAAATTCATTGAGAAATTTCAGACTCGAAGTGGTTTGACCGAATTAAGAAATTCAAATTTCTGAGATTTTCTTTGAGTTTCCATTAGAAAAGATTAAAAATTTTATAGTGAACAAATGGCCTCACCAGCTGTGCAATGCCATGTGCTGAAGTAACTCACGAATTCATCTGAAAAATATGGATTTTTCGAAACTAAAATTCTAATCCTAAATTAAAACACATAATAAAACAAGGAAAGTTTTCTGATGTTCTTAAGATGGGGGCATAGTTTACATGGTAATCGCCAGCATCGACCATATAGTCATGGAATTTCTTTAAGATTCCGTCCCCGTTAATGTCTAGCTGTGTGCAGATCTTCATTAAAACAAAAAAATCTCGACAGTTGAAAGCTAAGAGAATTCTAAACAAAAATACGAAGGTGTTCATATTTGTTTCTATATTTTTTTCTTTTTAATTTCTCTTTCATAAATGTTTTTCTGAAATCTCGACGACCTCCATTCCATTAGTGGGCTTTAGGGATAGTACGAGTAATGTTAACTTTGCATGTCAGTTGCGTTTTTCGATGTGTTGTGTATGCTGCTTTAATTATTAAACACCCGCCAGCGAAATAATATGTTTCCATCAAAGCTGTGCATTTCAAAAAGATTAAAACAAAAAAATTACTTTCACCTTAACAAAGGTCACGTACACGTACACGTGCTATTCCAAGGCTGGTTTCTTGCGCCCATATTCTACTTACAATGTGACAATCACCTTTGACATTTTCTGCTTTCACATTTCGAACTCACAAGGGAAAATGACAGAAATGTGTCATCGCATAAATGTAAGACACGTCATTTTACAGTCACACTGAGAAAAAATTTAACTAGAACATTGGTTAATTCAAAAGGAAAATCATACAAAACGGCTTCAATGAGGAATATTTTTAATTTGAACAATTGTTCTTATTGGATAAAATAAAGATTTTTCCTTCTGAATTAACCATATTTCAGGTTGAATTGACATGATAATTTTCAAAAATGCATATAAATTGAAACTGTTGAACCAACCACCGACAAAAATGAAATGACAAGATAATTTTTAAAATAAAAAAAAATTTACCCAAATACCTTTAAAAGATGTACCTAACATTTGAAACAAATTTATTTCAAGTTCAAAGCAAATGGCCACAGAGCACTCTGCTGTAGAGCTGGAGAAACAATCGATAGAAATATCGATAATATCGATGGTTTCAAACTATCGAAAACAATCGATAATTTTTGATGACTATCGATAGTATTGATTCATGGACATTGACTTTAGCTTGAAGGTGGCGATGACAGAGGGCTTTCTTCCATTTGAAATGGACCGATTCCTAAAAATGTCTTTATTTAGATACGGGCGAGAGCCGCTCGAAAATTCATCTTTCGATCATTAAAATTATCGATTGTAAAAATTATCGATAATCGAAAATATCGATCCTAGAAACTATTATCGTAAATATCGATGATTGAAACGATCGATTGTTGAACCTATCGATAATTTTGACGATCGATAAATTTTAAAATCGATTTAAGAAACTATCGGTTATTAAATCTACCGATTATTGAAAAATCGATTATTGTACCGATCGATTACTGAACATATCGATTATTAAAAATATCGATTACGGAACCGATCGACTATCGAAACAATCGATTATCAAACTATCGATAACTCCCCAGCTCTATCGAGCCAATAACTAAGACAAACTTACACACGTTCTTGCTTCATCACGCCGTGAAAAATCTTCGGAAATTCTGCGAGTCTTAAGTGTCCCATTTTACAAACCAAATGAGAATTATAGGCGTCATGCTAAAATTTTATTCAATGCACTGATGCCAGAACGAGGGAATTTTTCCGTTTTGAGAGATTTTTTCGATTTTACCTTTAAACAAAAATCACTTCAAATGTTTACAAGGGATTTTGACTGATCACTTTCCAAAAGACAATAGAAATAAAGGGATTTTTTTGAGGACTGAGAATAACAATAGACTTCCATGGGTTTTCTCTAACCCAACATTTGCTGAAATGAAATAATATGAAAAATCAAATACAGTCGACTCTCGTTAATTCGAACCTCTTTATAATTCCAAGTGATCACGAGCTCTCTACAAAATTTATTTTTTCATTCGACTCTCGTTAGTTCAAAAACTCGATAGTTCGTTATATTTTAAGAGTCGCTCGAGTTTCGAATTAACGAGACTCGACTGTAAATAACTTTCTTGATTATAAGTACTTCAAACAGTTGTGTGAACGCGTGCGAGATAGACTGTGATTGAGGTCGAATGTGCGTGCAAATAATAAAGGTTAAGAAACTAATTAATTTATTTTATGTTTAAATCATGAAGCCGGGAATGATTTAATGAACACCCTCTGAGACACACATTTATTAGCAATAAATCAGCAATCTTTAATGAGCATTGATAAATGGTTCAAATTCAATGTATTCGGCTGTTAATAAATTGAGTAAGACCTTCTGCCTGTGCTTTTGTTACGTCGATCCAAATTAAAAAAAAAAAAAATAATAATAATAATAAAAGAGCCACTCAATTAATCCCACGGAGTGCCAAGTGACTGCCCCAGGTCGCCTCATGACACAATCATTAAAACTTTTCTCTGTTATTAGAATTTCACACCGTGCGATCTCCGGATTTATCTAAAATCAAAGTTGAATGAAAACTAAGTACCTACTTTGTGCTTTATAAGCTAATTCCGCTGAAAGCTTTTGATTAAAATTAAACTTTTATAATCTCTACTAACCGAACTTTCGTGAATCCAATTAAATTTTCGCACAAATGTGTCAAATTTGACAGGAATCATTCAATGCCAGTCCAGCGCTGCTCTCGTGCCACTCAAATCGGCTTAAAAAATTCTGTTGTTGTTGTTAATTACACGCTTTGGCAGTTGAGTTTAATTACGGAAATTTTCGGAAAATGAAAATATAATTATTTTGTTTTTTCTCTTCTATTTTTTTTTTAGTTCTGCATAATTGCTCACATTGTTTTTGCAATGGTTTGCGATATTTGCCTTCGAGCAATTCAAAAAAAAATTTCCTGAGATATTCGTTCTTTTCCATTGCATGCTAAAATGTTATTACAAATTTTTGATTGACTTTTAAGTGAATTTTGTTCAAAATTTAATGAATTTACTTGTCATGCCTTCAGCATTTCGAGTTTAACTCAATTACATGTGCATTAACAATTGAATTCCATAAATTCATTCGTTTTTATTTGACAAAATTTGAACTGTTACACGATTGCGCAAACACATGAAATGCGCAATGATTTTACGGTGAGAACGTTGCGCGCTCAATGCTTTCGCGAAATCTTTTTCCGCAGTATCGCAATTTAAAACGAATGAAGTGGGAATAAGTTTTAATATTTAATCCGATTTGAGCGTCAATTATCCATCAATAAATGGACAATTTTGGTGTGAACGCATAAATTTTAAACCTTTTTTTGGGATTTTTTTTTTATAAGACAATAAAAATCAATCATTTTAAATTATTTTATCTTTTCGTTTGGATCATAAACTCTATGAAAAAATTTTATTGTTTTGTTTTTCATGTTTTTATATAGATTGGGGTATTCACAAAGGCGTGTAAAAAACGTTGGAAAGAAGGAAACTCGGAAAATTGCGACTTCTTATATATTTTTTGAACTTTTTTTGTATCTTGCACAACTTTTTTTTTACTAAGAAGTTCGAATTTTCCGACTTTCTTATTTTCCGACGCTTTTGTGAATACCCCCTGTTAAGTTAATATTATTAACGGAATTCATTGAGTTTTGTAAATTTAAAAAAAAATGGAAAATTGGCAAAATGGGAAATGAATTTTTGTGTATGAAAATTTTGTATCGAAATTTGAAAAATTTTCCCATTGTCCTCAGGTTCGAAAATCATGATAACCTCTTTCGCAGATTACCTGATAACCAATTTAGATTAGTTTCCAAAATGAAGAAACGTTAACACTCGCTCAAAATGCGAAAATTTGGGATGGGAAAATTTCCCAATGCAATTTACAAAGCTGAGTAAACTAAGTAAACTATAAGAATGATATGTAAGTATCGATTTAAAAATATCGATACAATGTCTTCACAATATCGATAAATGATTCGTAAAATTTGAAGCTCAAATATCGATATATCGGTATCGATATTGCCCATCCCTACCTACGGGACCGAAAAATATATCCGCTAGAATACTAGAGCATTCCCAAAAAGTGCCCGTTTAAGAGGAGTGTCCGCTTAAGGGGAGGCTGTCCGCAAGGAGAGAGTTTACTGTATTTGTAAACTAGCGTCATTGATCATGAATTTATTTTTGCCTCTACAAACGTTTAATATTCTCATTTAAGTTGCGATTCTTGAAATAATTTGTTGCGTGTTCATGCGAAAAAGCTTCAACATTAACTTAAAGAGAAGCTGCTGAACAATGAAATGTGATATTTTTATGGACTTGGTGGAAGTCAATAAAACGCACAATCACGACTTTTGGGCTTTAATTTTTTTTTGTTTTTTTTTTTGTTTTGGTTTTCTGTTCTATGTATTCATTCTGTTAATTACAATTGTGCTTGTGACACGCTTGCCATGGGAGACTCAGCAGTCTTAATTGAAATTTTTTTCCGGGGAGCTTTTCGTTTCGAATAAAGTTTCGTGATTTAGCATTTATTGTATTATAGCAAGGCTTTCTTATCGTGTCGCTCATCAATCAATTAGCGTTTAACTTACTTTACGGCTTAAAGTCTATCTTATGCGTTTAGCTTTTATGAAGACGAAGTTTATTAATTTTTCATTTGATGTGGTCTCAAAACAGCAAGTGACGTCAATTAAGCCAAAAGAAGACAAAAAAAGCAAATTGCAGCAATCATAATTTTATCTTTCTTTCTGTCTTTTTCTGCTGCTTTCGTTGCAGGTAAGCAACAGTTTCATCTAATTACGACAGAGTGTTAAAGCAATTGCTCTTGTAGTAAACGCGATCTGCGAACATGAACTGGTAAGACGAAAGAAAGCAAAGAAAAACGATTGCAGTGGGTAATGTAATCCGTGCAAGAACGAACTCGTTTTATTTTTTTTTTTTGCAGCAAAAGTGTTTGCGACATCGAGTTGACTTCGTTTAGCTTTCGGTTTTCTTTTTCTTCTTTTTTTTTTAACTTCTTTGCTCCAAACTCAAATAGTGGGCCAAAAAGCTAGAGACAAGCATTATTCAATATCGTCGCACAGTGGCGGGGAAGGCAACAAGTGCAATTATTTGCAAATAAAAATAAACCAACGCATTTCAAGTTGGGTCTTGCGAAAAAGTAAAGAAATAAATAATTTAAAAAAATATTATTCATTCCAGACTCCCAGTAAATACAAAAAAATGTAGGTAGCTATGAACGTTTTCGTTTAACGACTCTTCAGCCAAAATGCATCTCATTCAGGGCCTAACTTGCCAGACGTCATGCCAAAGGCGCAACACAATAAATGTGAATATTTTTCCAATGCGAATCGATTTGAGCCGAATAGAGTATTAACTTCCCGAGTTATGAAATGAACAAAAGCTGAACAATTCGTTTCAATTTGAATATCTTATCGGCAGGTTTATTGATGTTTTTCTTTTGGTTTAAGTGCTTTGATTTGGATGTCTTTTATACTCAAAATGATTATACTCACAAATTGTAACGGAAACTTTGAGTTTTAGGAAAAAATTAAAAAAAAAAATTATTTATTCAAATTATTCAATAATTAATTCCATCATTCAAATAAAATGTGTTATATAATTAAGTATATCTGATACGGAAATAAGCCCTTCATCTCTCAATAAAAAGCGGCGTTCATAGCCAAGGGAAATCTTTAAGAACTCACCGACCATATGCCTGCGCTATGAGCATTAATTAAGAAGGGCCTTGGGCTAAAGCATATTTCTTCTAACGTCCAACAATAACCGTCAGAGCATAAATTTTTCATGTGTATAATTTCATTGAAAATTGTTAAGATCTTCATAACAGCAATTTAAATTATCATATAAGATTACGTAGTGTTAACAAAATGAAGACGTTTTTCCATTGACGGAAGATCGTTTTCATGACGATGACCGAGCGGGTTTTGAAGTATGAACTGCAAAGACGATGACTCAACGATTTGGAGTTTATATTAAAATTTTTTTTTTTTACTTTGTTATTATTATTTTATTTTTTTGCAAAGTTGTATAATTGATGTGTGCAATGTGAGGGTTTTGGGCTAGATTTACAGAGAATGAAATCCAAATTTTTTTTTTGTATAATCATTGCATAGAAATGTCAGCGTCAGCAGAAGACGGAAGAGGGTTTATTTTCATATGAGGAAGCTCTTAAATTTACTGGCTGTAAGGCAAAATTTTTCAGTTATAAGGGGTCTACGCTCTTAAGAAGCACAAAAATGTCCAATACCAAACACATAAAAAAAAAAAAATGAAGAAATAATTCGGCTTACTTTCGCTTCATCAAGACATACGCTAAGTAAAAGTTGTTTGTAACTCAAGAGTTGTTTTAAATTAGTAGCCCAAAGTCACAATAGGGGCATTCACAAAGGCATTTTAAAATCGTTGGAAAGTCGGAAAATCGGAAAATTACGACTTCTTAAAATTTTGTAAAACTTTTTTTGTATCTTGTACAACTTTTAAAGCAGTTAAAATTTTCCGATTTTCTGACTCTCCAATGATTTTGACATGCCTTTGTGAATGCCCGTAATATATATGTACAGTCTGTCAATAAAGTACCTAAGTATGCATTGCAAAAATTTGTGGTTTTAACAATTTTCTTCTGTGTAAATAATTTTTTTGTGAATTTCATAATTTTCTATTAATATTAAGCCCAAAATCCAACATTGCGAGAGCCCGATGCGAGAGCGCGAGACGAGACGCACACAAATTTCAATACATTCAATCAATGGTTCAAGCTCCAATGTATCGCACTGCGAGATATCGTAGCGAGAAAAGTTTAAAAAATTGAATATTTCTCGTGCGAGGCAATTTGACAGGTTAATGATGTAGCTATTTTTTGAGTAAGTACTCGCTATTGGATACTCGTTTAAACTAATAAAACAAAAACTGTTCACTGTTCCGTGAAAAAGAGATTTTAAAAGATTTCGCGAGCTTTGGTTCATTTTGAAAATTTTTTGAAAATTTTTGATTTGATTTAAACTCAAGTGAAAGCGTATAATTTTTATGAGTACTCGGTACTCGTTAGATTGGTACTTGGTTCAAATATTGCATTACTAGAAGTGAAATTATGCTATCATCTGCGTGACGCAAAACTCTCACTGGAGATTGAAATGCGTCACGCAAAACATTTTCGTGACGTCGCGCACTCTCGCATCGGGCTCTCGCAATATTGGATTTTGGGCATTAACCTTATTATGTTTCAAACTAAGCACCAAAAAATTAAATTTCTGAAAATTTCTTTTACAAAAAAAAAAAAAAAAAAATCATATTGTGCCATTTGAGAACTTCAGTACAAACTTTGAGCTCATTTTTCCATTAAAAATTCGAACAAAATATCAAAAGGGAAATTTTTGCTGGGTTTTTAAATTTCGCTTTTTCTTAACATTCCAAAATTTCTAAAAATTACAACAATTAAAATATTGCACACCTATTTAAGATTTGAAACAAAAAACAATTTTTCTACAATTTTCCATACAATTTCCATAAAAAATCGAGCCTCCTTAATGAATATCGACAGAAGTAAAAAAAAAATTCAAAATAATTCGCTTATTTGTTGTGGGTTCCATCGAAATGGAAATCATAAAAACAAATCTCTGTCACATCTCCAAGTAAACATGGTCTAATAGGCCTCAGAATTTCATTTTTAAATTCAAATTCGTATTAATTCCATGAAGAAAACGACTAAAGCGATTAAGTCATTTGTGGCTTGTGGCTTGTGACTTGCAACTTGAACTATTGGTCATAAAGTATGTGTGTGTTTTTCAACGGTTATGAAATGTGATGGAACTTAAAGCAATATATTCTAAGTGATTTATTACATTTTTTTTTTTAATGCTTAATATTTCAAAGTCCATAAGGTCGTCGTCAAACCACCATATCGTTCACGCGTTGTGGTTTAAAAAAAAAAAAACTATTTTGCAGTTGCTTTGCCGGCATGTCTGCAAACAATAATGGCCTTTGCGAGTTTCTTAATGATAGCTGTGGATATTTCGTCATTTGGTTAAAAAATTTGTAAAAATGTTTGCGAAAATATTCAAGAAAAAACGTAAATAACTAAAAATAAAGAAGTACAACTAAAAGCAGACAATAGCATCTCTCCGAAAGCAGTGAAAATAGCAAGCATGCTTTAAAGGCTTAATGAAATTTACTTTTTGCTCTTTGCTTGACCTGCGGAAATTATTATTTACTTTGCTTTTGTTGTTCCACAATTTTACTGCAATCCATTCAACTATAGCTTTTGAAATGAATTTCGCTTGTTTTCATTTCTTCCAAGAATTGAGTTTTCGCTTATTCAAGATTTTACCTAAAAATTTTTATTCGTATCTTGATTTATAGGCGTCTAAGCATTTAATTGAACACAAAAAAGCAATAATTTTTAAAATTTTCGCATCCGCCCTCAAAATTTCAAGAGAGACTTGCCTTCGCTTGCTGATGCAATTAGCCTTAGCCCATCATCATCTCCCCACAATGATTTACGATTCTGGGGCTATCAATTAAACGAAATTTTTTTTTAAAATAAAATCACTGAATAGGTCAGCGAAGGACTTTTCAATTACACATAAATCATCGCACACATTTACGAATAGTTCTCAGACATTCCTCTTCGCAAAACGTGGAATTTATTTCAATTCAGGCAGCAGCTTTCGAAAAAAAATCCCTAAAATGCAATTAAAAAAGTCCGCAATACTAGGAACCCAGAACACGCTTGTGCTCTATGTTCTCCCTTCAATTTGTTTCATATTTTTTACGCTCCCAAAGTGAAAAAAAAAATATATATATTAAGACCATTGAAAATTTCGTTCGTCCTTTGTTGCGGTTAGTCTCATAAAATAATACGTTTTCTATATTTATTTAGAGCGAAGTGAGTTTCCTCCCATAGAAGTTGTCTGTTTATAATAAGCAAATTCCGCTTTTAATTTTTCTCATATTTCATTTAATTACCATGAAAATGGGAAGACGCTCCTTTTTGGGTGGCAACACGTGAGCGGCAGCAACCGAAGCGCGATTTATGATTTATGATCGTTGATTTTTATTTCTTTTATTTTTATACTTTTTGTGTAGATTTTTTTTCTACACGAACAACAATTTTGACCCTGTTCTTTTGCATACCATAGTACTCAAATTTACATAAGAAAACTCGATCAAGTGATTTTCAAAACTATCCCCCATTGGTATGCAGTGCAAAGCTGATAATCTCTGAGAAAATCCAAAAAAAAAAAAAAAAAAAAGTAAACCAACCGAAAAGCATCCTTTGAGTCCTTTGAATCCTTTAATTGAACAAACGAAATTCCGTGAAACTCGAAAACGTTTTCAAAGAGTCCCGGAAAAATAGAAATCCATTTATTCACGTCAAAGCGCAGCAGGACTCAAGCTGAAGCACAGCAGCCGCTTCCGTGACGGTGTCATTTCCGGTTCCGTATCGTTTCCGGCAAGTGGAAAGCATACCTTAGGCAGCTTTCACACACAATTGCCACTATAAAAAACAACAGCGTTACCATGGCAATCGTAACAATCTGAACAGTCAAATGCATACCCTTGGGGCAGTTTAAATATGCACAAAAGGACGTGGATTAACAAATTGAAAACTGAAAGCCATTTTTAAACATAAAAAGTATACCGCCTAGGCATGCTATGGAAAGATTGTGAAAGCATGTTTAAAATTGAAAATTTTCACAATTTAAATTTTTATATTGTGCAAGTAGTTCTAAGGGTTAAGTTCCGAGTGGATATCTCTTTTCGAGCTGGTTTTGAAGGCAACCAGAGTTGCTATCGCTCCACTTTATGACTGCGCGCCACCTTTCAATAAGACCAATTAAGATA
This sequence comes from Chlorops oryzae, assembly GCA_020466095.1. Classification (NCBI taxonomy): domain Eukaryota; kingdom Metazoa; phylum Arthropoda; class Insecta; order Diptera; family Chloropidae; genus Chlorops; species Chlorops oryzae. The sequence goes on from CM035807.1 coordinate 104,556,048, forward strand.
GTTTACAGAGAGCTCTCGTTGGATCGAATGTGATTGAAATTGATATAGAAACTACCATTATTGCTCTGAAATAAAAAAAGAGAATCAATATTCCAAACACATTGGTTTCTAATTGACTCGTGCAATAAATTTAGAAAACCATGCAATCATTGCGACAATCTTTTCCATTCTGAATCGTTGAGCTAGAAACCCTTTTTCAACTGCAAGAATAACGTGTTTACTCTTGTTGTTCTACTTAAATAACAATTGTGATTGCTTAGAGCTTTTTTTTTTTTTTTTTTTTTTTTTTTTTGATCAATGGAAAAAGCTTTCGAGGTTATCTGTGCGCAGTTGATGAATGATTGCGCCACTATCGATTACATTGAATCAAGTAATCCATTTACCATTCGTTCGAAATGTTGCGAGAATTAATTGTTTTCAGACCCAAAACCCCTTCGTCAGCAAATGACAATTGGTATTGGTACATCCTTGCTGCTAATTGCGGCGTTCCGCATTCACTGCGATGATATAAACTATGTATGTATGTATGTACATCTCGGCTGCCATAGTTTGAACCATGAGGTAATGACGTTCAAAGTTGATGAATTGTGCCGCTTTCCTTCATTCTTTTTGCTGAGTTCGATTGCTCGTTTTCATCAGTTGATATCGATTCCATTGTTCTCCAATTGAATTGACTTCAATTCCGAGGTACTCTTTTGTTTGTCCCGTTTTCTGAATTTGTAGCAGATAAGCACAGGATTCGTTGAGCATTTGTGTGCTAATCTCAAGCTTAGAATAGATTTAAAAAAAAAAAAGAATTATAAGAGTCCTTAGTTAGCGTGTTATACTCTTCCGTTTAAATTATAGTTTTTATATCGCCAGAAAAGGGCGGACTTTCTCAGGATTGAACAAAAATGATTTGGTTTTGCAGCAAGATAGTGAATGACTCAACGGAACTCATTTGACAATTTTAAGACCAAAACGAAAATCTTTGGATTATGTGAATTTAGCTATGGTTCTATAAGGATGCAGAATCATGTTAACAGTGCGGTTTCCCTCTATTTGAATCCTTAAATTCTATAACACAATTACAGGATTTCAGAATTTCATCCGGCATTGGAATAAACCATGTCCTCAGAGCAGAGAAATTCGCAATTTTCACTGAATTTCCGTTGCCACTTTTGTGAATGGTCCAACACAAATCGCAATCACACGAGAACTTTCCTTTGAATAAATTATTAACCGTAATTGCAATGACCAGGCGCAGCTCGCAGTTCGGCAAACAGCAGCAGCAGCACACGACACTGCCCTTTTACAATGCAAGTAAAGCTCCCTTTCTAATGGAGCAATGGCATGGTCCATGGCATTCCGACTGGGGTGTGTCTACACACATGAACGAACGTGCGAGACGGAGGAGTGAATGCAAAAAAGTTGGCCAACAGCAATCCATTTGAGAATGCAGTAAAATTAGCTCTTAATTTTTGTTTAATCACTTTTTCTATTGCATAATTAAACTAGTTTGCTAGCCATTCGTAGAAGTTTCCCCTTTTCGCATCCGATTTACGACAATGGATTTCGGAATCGAAAGTAAGAAGGAAATAAGAATGGCAGAAAGGTGATGGCACATGGTTGCTATATGTATATCGACCGAACGATTAAAGCATTTCGTAATGGTCTAATTGAATTTTTGTTGCCACATATTTCGTTGCAATTGTCCTAGGTTGCCTTTGCGACGACTGACTGCCATTTCTACACAATGAGGGAATTCGGAATGGTCATTAAAAGTGCAAAGTTTTTAATGAAATAGTTGTTTAAATATTTATATTGCTCTTTCGAAAATTGCTTTTTGCCATTCGCCATGTTCATGCGGCACATTCATAAATGCAATTTAATTTTTTTTTTATTATTTTTTAAATATTAATTTGAGCAGTCCTACGAAGGTTCGAAATGAAATCAAATGATACTTGTTCGAAATATTTTGGAGCCACCGGAAATGCACGAAAATGACTTGTTGACATTATTAGTTGTTATATAAATATATATGTATATGAAGTTGAATAAATTTTTCAATAATTACTTCAATTAAAATTTCCCAGCAAACATTGAGGTTTGAGAATGATTCGAGAATGTTTTGAGATCAAATGTCAAACGTTTGATTTCAATTTGAGATTCATTTGAGGATGATACCAGCTAGCATTTGGGAGACTGTTTTATGAGAAGATTCATAAATTAGTCGTTTTCGAGCCCCCTGGATGTTTAAAAAGCGATTGATCACATGCATGATTGAAAGAAGACTCGAAAACGACTCTTAAATTCGTTTCAAAAGCGAGTCGTATTTCAATAACCCATATGAGTTCTTTTTTTAGCTCCCTGGACGATTAAAAACTGATTGATACGTTTCAAAAGCGATTCGTATTGAAAGTACAAAAATAAAATATAGAGCAGAGCCGAAGGCCCAAGCAGCCAGCGCTTCTATCAATTGAAAACCTAACGATTCATCGTCTCCGTTTCCTTGAAAATAAATAAATAAAAATAAAATATAGAGCAATCGCCAATTAATCACATAGGGAATTGAAATATGATCATTCAAATTGTTGCTATCTTATATATTTTACTCAATATTTGACTCAAAATTAAAATGAATGGATTTCGAATTTAAAGTTATAAACGAAAAAAACATCCATGTTTTTCGATTTGACAAACACGGTGTCGACGGGTTAGCATTGGACTAGAAAACGAGAGTTCCCAGGTTCAAATCCCACACAAGGCAAGGAAAAAAAAAACATTATTGATTTTATTGTAATAATACTTATATACATGGAAGAGCCAAAAAAGTGTATGGATTTAATATTTTTTTTAGGAAAGATATCGCCAAGATATTTGATCTTTTTAATCAGAAAGGCGACTCGAAAAATACTCGCTTTTGATCGAAATTTTCAAAAAATTCTAGCTAAGATAGCATTCTCAACAAAATGGGGACTTTGTTCTCAAATTGAGAAAAAACCGGTTTATTCTTATGCTTCCCATCAACTATACAATTTATCGTACGATTGCGATTGTACTGCAGTTAGTATGCCTCGCCACTAAATTTCAAACAGCGCCCCTACATTTGAAAAAAAAAAAAAATTTCATTCGGTGATCCTGCCAGTTCAAGAAATAGGGAAAAGAGAACAAATCTGTCAAAATCCTCCACTAAAATAGCAATCTGTCGTACTATAAGCGAAAATATTAAATCATTTTAAACTTAGTCAAAACAAGCCGTCCATACAGCTTGGCACTTACATCACAAGTCCACTAAAGGAACGATTTGCAGTACAATCAGTATTCATCGTACGATAGATTGTATAGTTAATGGGCAGCTTTAAACAATCTCAAATCGAACTCAATTTCTAATATCAAACAATAATTCTCGATTTGAGAATGATATGAGAATCAGATTTGAATTCAAATTTCAGAACAAAAAAATCTCAAACATTTGACTTGTGTTTGCTGGGTTAATTTTCCTCTTTTCTAACTTCTCTAACTCATTTATCTTGATATGGACACACATTTTTTGGTTTTACCGTAGAAAAAGGTTCAAAAGTTTAAGTCTCACAATATCTACAAGGTTATGTATGCACAATAGCCTCATTTAAGTTTCTGTTTTTCCCGAAGGACTTCCCTTTTTGACGTTGTCTTTGGACACAGTTTTAGCATTCAGTTGACATATCGAATTAGGATCTTAAAGGTTATCCTTTCTTGCTTAAGGTAGATATTAACCTTATGTGACTATAACCATTATGGAACTTGACGTCAATGCAGTATTTCTTGGCATTGTTCTGAATACTAAAAAGACTTTCCTCACAAAAGGAATATTTCAGATTCAGTGGCTCAACTTTTTCTCTTTGAAATGTATTCATTATCACCTTCCATTGCTGTGCTGAAACTTTTATGGTATTCTGTCATCAGTTGTTGTGTCCAGTCTCAGGTGTAATGAAGAGACAAGTTGTGTTTCAAAGCGCAGAGAAAGGACACAAATTTTTGTTTGCTCGAAACTTTATTTCGGCATGCGCAAAAAGAAAAAGGTCCTTCGACAGGTTAATCTGAGTCTTAGAAAGTGACAGTTGCTAAGTTGAGATAAGGACACTGGGGTCGTAATAAATAAGAATTTCGCATCGATAGCAGAACGTTTTGAATCTGAATGGAATAACTAAAAACCTTCTTCTTTATAGTTGTTCTTTAAAAGACCAAGCATCTTGACCATGTATGAATAAATTATCCTTTAATTTTAGCCTTCAAACTTTATTTACACTGCACTTAATTCCAAAATATTCTTCATTGAGATTGTTAGAACTTCGTAAAAAAAAAAAGAAAAACAAAACAGTCAACACAATTGCCGTAATTACACAACTTCATTGGAGAGCACTTTATGGCACTTAAGCATTTTAATCTCATATAAGAGTATGCGTAAACAAAATGATAATTCTATGAAAATATTCAGACTTAGCTAAAAAGTTTTGGTTTGCTGACCCGATTTACTTATCGAAGACTCTGTTGAAATTCATAGGAAGAATTGTTTACAATATGCAATCGTATTTCCGGTAAACTGCGAGAAATGAATTTATTCTGATTTTTAAAACGAAGACGACGACTGAATGGGAATCGGAAAATTTCAACCTAAAGTCAAAGTTTCGTTTTCAGTATTAAATTTTTCAAATTCATGCAGCAGTTTGAGCATCCTACATGCTAAAAATATTCTTTGGGTTAATAGCCGCATAAATCGATAATCTAATTGCTTCAGCGTATACGTAATGCACATTACCCATACGGTAGGTATGGTTTGGTAAATGTAATTGCGATTTTTCTTGGAACTAACTGCCAACGTATTCCATTGCAATCCATGCTCAAACCGGCTTAAATTCCTCGGCCAATTTAATTGGAATGGCTATCCATTATTGTATAACTTTTAAAGATTTACCTTCATATGAGAGGGAAACATAAGTGTTTAAGCTTTTTAAAGGAAGGATTTTTTTTTTCAAATTTTATTTTTAAAAGCTTTGCTAATGTTTTGGCTGTGGGATAGCGTAGGGGATGCGTGCAATGCTCTTGATCTCAGGGTTTGAGGTTCGATTCCCGGCACAGGCGAAACGGAGTGTAATATTGCCCTCGTGGTATCGCTATGGGTCAGTATACGGCCTAAATGGCAGCTAATGACACTCCAACATACATATAAACATTTGCTAATGTTATTTAGAAGCCATATCATGACAGAATTATTATTCATGTTATCCATTATGCAGTTCAGGGATTTAAGGACTAAGTCCTTGCTGTTTCAATTAAAAGGATCGCGAATGTGTTTTGTTTGAAAAAATATTTTTACAAAAAGGGCTACTTTTTCAAAGACAAATTGTGAGAAAAAGAGAACTGAATATTATATATGAAACAAGAACTTAAATTGACATTAAATCCCTTCATGCCATAAGCAAGATAATACATACTTCCTTTGTGCTGTCGGAAGATCTCAATAAAGTTGAAGCAAAAGCAGAAAAAAAATTTCATGCGACAACGAAATTCTTCACAGGTTTTGGGTGAGCTTTTCATTTAGTTAAAAAATTTTTTCCTATTTTTTGTATTCATCAAAACATTATTTTATGTATAAAATAATAAATCAAAATAATTACTTTTTTTACTTTTGAAAATTTTACAAAATGTTTTGTTAAGGTATTAAGCGACTTGGAGCACAGCAATTTAAAATGTTGGCTATTTAAGTTGACAATTCGCCAAAATTTCAAAAAATTTCAAAACATTTCAAAAATTTAAGTAAAAAATGTATCGGTTTCTAAGTGAAAATTCATTAAAATGAAGGTTTTTCTTTTTGTCACAAAAAAAAAAAAAATAAATATACAATATAATATATAATAATAAAATATATAACTAATGTCAATGGGTACAATAGCGTCGAAGATCAAATCCTTCCTTTATCTTTATCATTTGAAAATATTAAGTATATAAAAATGAAGTGTATATTCTCATTTATTTCTTACCGAAATTCTGACAAAATATGAAGAAAAAATTTTGAATGAATGCTTAAAACGGCTAAAGAATTAAAATGAATTTCAGCACTTTTTAGACGAATGTTTTATACAGTCAAATATTGAGAAAAAGTTAAGGGTGTTATAATCAGACGACGCACATAAACCATCAGCTGGATATATTTCAGAATATTATTTATAAACAGGCCAGATTTTCTAAAGACTTTGAAAGACCATAAAAGAGCCTCATAACCCGAGCTCTGTTCAATGACTTAGTGAGCACCGTAACCTTAAAAACTGTCCAATTTGTTTCATTGTCATGTCTCAGCAGATACGCAAACCATCTAGAGGAATTCATTAAGACAGCTCGTCTTTTTCGATAAAAAAAAAAAACCGTAACAGACTGACAAAGACCGAGAGACATACAGACAGATGACGCTGAGAATTTATATTCTGGGTGTTCTGGGCGTTGCACATATCCGCACAAACGCAATATACCATCGGCATAAAAAAGAGAATAAAATTTTGAAATTTATTGAGTGGATTAAAAAAATCACCTTTGATTTGTGGTTTACACTTTAAGAGTATAAAATATATTCATAATTAATTCTCTGACATCTTCAAACTAATTGCTATCAGTTCAAAAAAAAAAAATAAATTAAAAAAAAAAAAAAATAAAAAATAAAGGAAACGAATCATATCAGTCACGTGTTAAGCCTTTTTCATGTGAATAAATTTAACAAAAATAATTTCATTCATTGCTATTTTAAGCCAAAAGATACAAGATACTATCACGTCAGCGTGCACAAATGTCCGATGTTGTTCTGTTATTATATGCATGGATAAAAGTCTGAATAAAGTATGACAACCAAATTGTCACGATAAATATGAATCATGGCCATTGAAATCCAACATGAGCTATTGCGACATGAGAAAATCATCGCAAAATTGGTAGAAGTCTTTGGAAATGTGCAACGCAGAGATCAAGAAAATACAAGCGAAATGGAAAAAAAAAAATAAAATAAAAATAGGAATAAAATCGGTAAATCTGGACACCACAATAAATAAAAGCGGGTTATCACATCTTATGACAGTTGATATGTCATCATAACATTTGAATGCATGGCTCATTACCATCATCTCCAGCTGGTGGATTCACTCTCACTTCTTTCGGAACTTCATCTTTGCCTGCGACAGAGAAGCATCGAATGCGTAGGTGCGACCGCAATTCATACGTCAGAATGCTACGCGATCAGTCGTGTCCGTCGGGCGCTGGTTCCCTACTTAGGCGTTTGTTATGTCAGTTCTTTTTTTTTTGTTGCTAATTTTTAGCATTCGTCGCGGCTTCCAATGTTCGCGTACACATGCAATCAGCGCTTAAACTAGATTGGTCGACCCACGCACCATCAACAGCATCGGACGCACCAGCAGGCGTTTCAGTCGCGTGCGTCGAACAGGTTCGCAAGAATTTATGAATATTTATTTTGAACTTCAAAACTCGCAGAAGAATAAAATGCAGAAGACATAAAAAAAAAACAAATTCTTGAGAATCTGAAAGTTTCCGCTCGAATTTGACAGAAGGCAATGCGAAGCGAGGAAGCTATGAGAGTCTGTCTTTTATTGACTATAGAAATACAATTTATTTTGTGACTTCTAAAATATTTGGAATGGAAAAAATTTTATTACGTTTTTATTGTATAATTTCTATTAGTTATTCTTAATGTTAAAGTGCGTTGATTTATTTTTTATTATCGCGAAAAATAGACATTAATTTTGTATTAAATTATGCAGCTAAATACTTAACTGCCCACACAGTCGTTGTCTATAAAAGAATACGATTCTGAGAGGTTAAGAGGATGTTTTAAGAGAAATAAATATTTTTATGAGATTTAAAGCAGCATCACAGAAATATTATTAAAATGCCATATTATGTCATATTAATTTGATAGCAATTAATTTCCGTTTGTTACGAAATAAACTGAAGTAATTTGATTAAAAAAGCAATCGAGTCGCTGCGGCGAGAAAATTATTCCTTTGATTTCAAAAGATGGTACCACAAAAGATTATGTAAAAGAGAAACAAGGCTTGCTAATATGATCAAAACTGAAAAAGGACCCAATGAATCTAATGTATGTATGGATGTACTTTTTTGAGGCAACACTTCCCATTGACACGCATCATCGAGTGTGGCCAGACGTATGAATGTATATATGTTGTTTGTTGAAATGTGATTTCATTTTTGCCTCGAGTCATTGATTGACGGCTTGACACACTGGCAGTCCCTTATTAGATAAATACGCAGCCATATGTTGCATCAATACCCAACAGGCACGCTCTGTAAGCAGCAGCGGCAGCAGCAGACTCGACTGTCTCCGGGAGCTAATGCTGTACGGCTCGACGACAAAAGGTGGCAGAAAGCCAAATGCTTGCATGAGATCAAATTTTTTGCTGATTTTAGATTTTCGGCCTGGTCGCGTTGTTTCTTGGAAGTCATTGTATGTATTCCTTTTAGCTTTTTTTTTGATTTTCCCAACGCAAAATTTGCTTTCTTTAAGAAACATTAGCATGCATGAATTCTCGAAAATAATGAATTTAAAGCCGAGTGATCTTTTCTTTTCATTTTTTTTGTTTTCTATGGCGTTGTATAGTTCGTCTGAATATACTATTAATACAGTATTCCTAAGGTATAAGCATCAATATAAATTCCGATTGCTCGTTTCAGTAAAATTTTCCTGTCATAAAAGCACTCATCTCTTATGGGTGTTTTCTTTTTTCATGCACTTTTATGACTGTTCTTTTCACCTACGAAGGATTTTAATGAAACGAAAACTGCTTCAATGTTCTCCAAGATATGTAAGCATGTACAAAATGTGCTTATCATCTGTGAGTGATTGTTTCGATCGCATGAACACGCAGAGCGAAACTGTAAGACTATTGCCTAATCCATATTTTAATATACCCTCAAAATATTAAAGCTACATTTTTCCCAAGTCACTTAAATTTCGAATATTGTCCGAAACAAAAATCAATTAACCACAAACAAAACTACACATCGTGTGTGCCCTTTTACAATAAAAACATGCTTTATACAATTAGAATCCTGAGGTCGTACATTCCGACAGTTTCAAAGCAAATTGAATTAATTTCAGTGGAGCGAATGTCGCCCAACATATTGCAAATATGTAATCATCATCGAATATCACACATTCAGGTGAACCGACGTAACCACATCGCATGCAATGAACGACGCAATGCATCTGGCCAAGTGAAAAGGCTGTCGAGGCCTTCGCACTCAAACGCACACGAGCACATGTATTTTTTGGTTTGTTTGTGGCAAAGCGAATGTGATTAGTGGCGAAGCGAGGCGTTTTGTTGAAGATTCCATTTTTTCTGACAATTTCCGCGTCTATATGCATTCATATTTGCTCATTAAATTGAATCTAGTTTCGAATCGAAATGTTCGGGCATGTTTCGATAATTGAAGTCAGTGAAGGGATTTTATTATTTAACAAAAGTAAGAGAGCTCCTGAATGGTGGAATCTGCCGGACCATAGTAAACTAACCGTTTAGTAATTTTATGCAATGAGATCACTTTCCAAAAGGTTTCATAAGAAAGCTATAGGTAAACTTCTGTTTTTAATTGACGCAAAAAAATTCTATTACATATTTACCTACAAAGGAATAATACTTTCTCAAAGCGAGGATTTGAATGTCCTTCCGGCAATGAAAAGATCAACCTTCTAGAAAACAGTATCTATTCTTAAAAGATTAATCAAACTTTGGAAGACGACTAATTAAAGTGTAGAGTAGTTTTATACAAAAGAAAAATTACTGCCACTGCGATGAAAATGTTGACAATTACAATTGGAATAACAAAACTGGACCGCATAAGGTCTTCCTTTATTCGAGGAAAAGATGAAAATTCAATTGTAGAACAAATCGAATAGAACAGATGAAGTTGGTATTGTCTTATCCAAAGGCGACCTGAACCGAATCCAGTTAAAAGGGCGGGCAATGGCAGTAGTAGTAGAACACGGTATTAGGACAAGGGGTAGGAAAAAAAATTTGTGGGCTAGTCAGATGACAAAAGTAGGTCAGCGAATAGGTTTAACAAATGAGGAAGTTCAAGATAGGATAGCACGGGAGCTTCGGCAGCGCAATAGAATGGGATTTCTTTTGCGGATAAGTTCGTGCAAAACAAAAATAGCTCTCTAAAGGTAATTAGTTAGATAGTTAGAGTAGTTTTATATGAGAATCGACGAGACGTTGAGTAGTAACAAATGGGCTACAAGAATTATAGTTCAAAAAAGTAGACCAACTTGTAAAAATGGGGCAATTTTCCTCTAATTTACCACAGGAGGTCCATAAAATGTTGGAATGATTATTTTTCATTGAAAGCTCAATGTTAAAAAATACCGTATAAGGCATTGGTTGGCAACTTATAGGGTACCTGCACACGAGCGGCAAGTCTGCAGTGCGGCAAGTTCGTGTGAAGGCTTCCATTCATTTCTGTGTACTTTGAAACGCGCCGCGCCGCGATACGACGCGGACAACCGCTCGTGTGCAGGGCCCTATTCCACAAAACAACTTAACAACTTTTCACTTTGCACTTATCAAATTTTTCGCTAATTGCAAATCTTTTTGTTCCTCAGAACTTTAAAATTTGATAAGTGATAAGTTCAAATTGAAAAGTGTAATTTGCAAAAACTTTGCAGTATATATGTTTTCTTTGCAATTTCTGTTCCACGTACGCTCCTTTATGCAAAGTGCAAAATTAATTTTGAAAAGTGTAATTTGCAAAGTCTTCGCAAATAATTATGCCGTTTCGTTCCACAAAAAATGTAAATTTTTGTTTTTGCAGAGCAAATGTTGATAAGTTTGTCAAAAATTTGCAAGGTAAACGATCGCTTAACAAATTCATATTTTTATAAGTAGTGAAGCTTTTCAAAATGTTAAGACGTGAGTTTTTGTTCGACGATAGCGAAGACTCGGTTGTTACAAGAAATTATAGAGACCGAATTAATTTTTCGGGACTACAAAGCTTTAATTTTAAAGAGAGCTTTCGTTTAAATCCAATTCAAGTTGATTTCATTTTAAATAAAATCGGACAAAGATTAGAGCACAATACACATCGCAGTCATGCTTTGTCCCAGGCATCCTGTTTATCCAATTTATTAACCTTCAAAATGAAATATAAGCTTGAATATGTTCTAAATAATTACAATAATTTCATAAAAATATACTAACTTTATTGATTTGAAAACTAGCAAATAGTATATTTTTTTTTTTTCTTTTATTAGCTGTAACAATGCTAATTTTTTTTCCGTCTTTATTCTTCGGCTCATTTTCGCACAATGCGAATTGAAAAGTTATAACAGAAATGCAAAGTCGATTCAGTGCTTTGTGGAACAAATTGCACGCTCACTTTGCAATAGAGCGCTAAGACTTTGCAGAAAGCGCCAAGACTTTGCAGAGAGCGCCAAGACTTTGCAGAGAGCGCCAAGACTTTGTAAAAATTTGCTTAGTGCAAAAGGAGATTTGCAAAGAGTATTGTGGAACAGAAACACTTATCACTTTGCTCTAAAATGCAATTTGATATTTATGTGACTAATGGCGGTGTAATTGAGAGATTAGTAGGAATTACTAAAGGGATATTCTCATGTCACGTTGTTTGAACTGCTTCGAAACGGCTTGACTGATTCTGAGAATTGGATGTAAACGATTTTTCATACCCCCAAGTGCTGTAGATGACACGACGTATGAGCAATGTTATTTTAAAAAAAATCAACAGGTGGTAGCATTACGTATACGTCCTGTTTAACAAAATTATGAACTATTTTATTGGAGTTTACTGAAAGAAAATTTTTCATTAAGAAGAAGAAAATATCGTCATCAGAAAGAGGTAGAAAAATGGATAGAAAGAGATCTGCCTAATTTTATTTATAAATTTTTGACACATTAGTTTCTTCTGAGGCGCTTGATCAGTTCAATTTTCTTGAAGTCACTGCGTTCATAAAAGACTTTAGTAGTAAATGATAACACAAAGTTTGGTTTCGTGGCTCATTAAGACACTCCAAACAATTCTATGAGCTTCATGAATCTGGTTCGCCTAATTTGTCTTTGCTTTTTTTTATCCTTTCATTTTGGTCATAATGTTGATCGTTTAAGTAAATTGAAACAAACCACTTATTAAGCCCTTCATAAGCTCCTTGTGAAATTTATTCATAAAGTTGTCTTTGCTGAATAACGCTTTGAACTTCCTAACGCACAAGTGAGACTTTTGAATTATAGCTGAATTTCCAGCAAACCCTCCGAAACCCGAATTCAAACATGACCAAACTTTTTGCACAATTTTCCACTTGAAATTTTTGTCATTAAATTGAGCGAAAAACAAGTCGACCATAAAGTCAATTTATAAAATCCTCATTTTCCAATTAATTCAATCGATTTTGCGAACAAAGCTTCCAAACTATGTACTACACATAACAGAATATCCATAAATGTAAATTGAAAATAGTTATTTTTTCTTAAGAACATTCGATAAAAATTCTTAAACGAAGTGAATTTCCAACTCTTATGGGTAAATATTTGGTTGCTATTCAAGGACATTTGGGGTTGCATTCACATATCCTTCAAAAAGCTTTAATTGTAGACATTTCAAAATATTCTTTCTCTGTATATGGCATTTATTTATTTGAATATGTTCTCGTTACTTAAATAAGCGCCTTTACAGCATGACTCCCATTTTCGGGATCATTAAACTCGTCAACGATGCCAACGCAATGCTTCCAGCTGGGCTTTTGATGTCTCCATGGCTCAATGTGTGTGTGTGTGTTGGACCATTGATTGCGTGTAACGAAAGTAAAAGGAAAACTTTAGTTTCCTTTCTCGTCCTGTTTTGCTCTTCTATCTCCGATCGTTCTAATGCAAGGCCCAAAGTTTCCATACAGAAAAGTTGCCCATTCTAATTACTCTCACCGAGCCACGTACAAAATAACTAAAACCCATAAAATACTTTCCTCATTAAAAGAGGAAATTCATATAATAAGGATATTTGCTTTCCTGCGTGTGTGTAGCGAAAAGGCTATAAAAATGTGTGCACACACAACGTAGACTCTTCGTGTTTACGAAGAGAAGAAAAAAAATCCTCTTCTTTAAGTTAGCCGGAAATGTCATAAATACGAAAAAAAAAAAACATATATTTATATATAGAGGTCAATTTCCGAGTAAATAAATGCTCATGCAAATACCTTCAGAAACGTTAATGTGCTTAGCTGGATTGCCTCGACGTTATTAACACACGAGCTTTTCTAATCTCAGCGTCAATTTCACGCTCTCAAAATTTAGTAATTTAATACGACAACAAGTGAAAATCACGAAATGCAGTCACGTGAACTTTAACACATTTCTGCTGTTTACATTTTCAATCTTCCATATATATATGCTCACGTATGAGCTGCACAAATAATTTTTACTTTTCCATACATCATGGGCGGTTGGGCGGAAGCCGAGCTCTTCGTACGTTGGAAAGCTTAAAGCGAAGAGTCTAGTAACTCGAAGTAAATATGTGGGAAATCAACCTCATAGCAGGTGCGACGTCTGTGGGTGTATGTGTGTGTGTGTGTGTGTGTGCAGCTTACTTACTGACTTTATTTCGCATACACCTTAGCTAGGAAAATTGCTGGCGGCAAATCACAAACTTTTTCTATTTGTGTTAGCTGAAAGTATCAACAGCTTTTCAAGTTGCAAAGTCCTCACCGGGAAGGGAATTTTAATTCAAATAAATTTAATTTCAAGCTATGTTTTTAGCTTCGTTATTTTCTCTATTCTCTATTCCCCTTTTATTTATTTATTTTCATAATGCTCCAGCTCAAGGAACTCCTGCCGTTTATCTCATTAGATCATTCCGAATCGTTTTAATAACTCATAGAGCAATGGAAATGAAAATTCTTATTTAAAAACAAAGGGATTTCCTAGGATTTTATCACATATACAGTGGAGCTCATATCTTTACATATAAAAAAAAAATTAAAAAAAATTAAAAAAACTATAGATGCGAGAATAGAAATTTAAATGAAAATACAGTGAAACCTCCCATATGCGGACATTGACGGTTAGCAAAATTTTGCCCGGATATGGGAGGTGTCCGCATATGAGAGGGGTTAGTAAAAAATTGATAGAGAATAAGCATTAGTGTTGTGTAAATAAAACCATTTAAAGCTCAAAATCCAATATTGCGAGAGCTCGATGCGAGACCGAGACGTCATGCAAATATTTTGAGTTGATAGCTTAATTTCACTTCTAGTAATGCAATATTAGAACCAAATACCAATCTATACCTTAATTGTGGTATATTAATACTTGAGAATGAGTTAAATCGCACCGCTAAAATTTAAGAAGTTCCTACATCATTATTTGAAAACTACCTCGCAACGAGAAATATTCAATTTTTGAAAATTCCCCGTATCGACCTCTCGCAATGCGAAACATTGGAGCCTAAGCTATTTGATTGAATATATCACAATATTGGATTTTGAGCTAAATACAGTTACATATAAAGTAATCAGTACAAAGTAATCAGGAATTTAGAATTTAACTATTTACGAAGGTTTTTAGATTTATTGTCATTTTAGTGTCCGTATATAAGAGGGTTCTATAGACCAAAAATTTGAAAAAATTCCTGTCCGTTTTAAAGAGTGTCCGCATTTGGGAGTGTCCGCATATGAGAGGTGAGTTTGTACTGAAAGAAGTTCGCAAAGCTAAGATTTTAAAATTTTGTCCGATTATAAGAGGTGTCCGCATATGGGAGTGTCCGCAGAGTGGAGGTTTCACTGTAATTGGAAATGAAAAAAAAAAAGCAACAGATGTTGGAAAGCGGCTTTAAGAGGAACGATATATGGAGGTCTTGCTGTACTTTGAAACAATGACATAATTTATCATGAAGCTGTTTAATTAAATAATGGAGGTTTTATTTGAACGCCACAATTTTAAAATAAATTTACAATTAATTTAAAATTAATTATGTTCTTCCCAAGGGATGCTGATAAATTATTTTATTAAATTTTTTTTTTTTTGAATTTTTAAGCAACCAAGTTGATAAATAATTTTGTTTTTCACTAGGCTTGTTTGGTCAGTTATCACTCAATGCAATTGATTTTATTATACCCGACACACTCTGTGTCGAGGGTATATTGCGTTTGTGTGTAACACCCAGAACCAGTCGAGATAGACCATACAAAATGTATATGGAAATGATCAGCGTCACCAGGAGATTCGATTTAGACATGTCCGTCTGTCTGTCTGTCTGTCTGTTTGTATACAGTTTTCTTATCGAAGGAGTTGAGCTATCTTGATGAAATTTGATATGCGTACTCACAAGCATATAAGTAAGAACAAGTTCGAGAATGGACCCGATCGGACCATTTTTAGGGATACCTCCAGTACTAGGGTCTGTTACGAAAATCACAAAAACTGCTCTTAAATCGAATTTTTTCAACATATTTGGATGGAATTTGATATTTGAACATGTTTCAAGGCAAGTCATACGAATTCCAAAAATTGGAAAAGTGGGCGTGGCAGAAGCGCGGTTTTCGAAAATTGTCTCCTACACCCGAAATTCAAATGGGACTTGAACGAAATTTGGCACTTAGGCTTCCTTTGTAGCCTTAAACATCCTTCCAAAAAAATTCCTTGATCGGTCCATTTTTAAGGGTACCTCCAGTACTAGGGTCTGTCACAAAAATCACAAAAATGCCTCAAAATCTGACTTTTTCCAAATATTTTAATGAAACTTAGAATTTGCGCGTATATTTAAGCCTCCGATTAGAATTCCGAAGAATTGAAAAAGTGGGCGTGGCAAAGGGGCGGTTTGCATAAAGAAATTAAACAAAATGCGGTATATGGGGCCCCTTATGGCCTTAAACACCTCTTGATATTAAAAATTACACAGGTATACAAGGTTTTGGACCAGAGAAACTGGATAGCGACCCTATAGGAATTTTGCGTGCTGATTCCGAATCTGGTACCCGTTTTTCTCTATCACGTCAAGTTTTTGAGAAATCGTTAAATAACGGTTTTTGACATTTTTACCTATAGTCTATGCCAATAATGAGGTCGTAGACCCTATATGCCTTAACCGATTTCAAAGTTTTTGGTACTCATATGAAAGAGGAATGACAACGCAACATATCCTTTATACACAAATTTGGAATTGATTCAGTAACTTGGAAGCTATAGGGCAAAAAACGCGATGCTGATTTCCAATTTTTAGCGATTTTGTTTAAAAAATTGAAATTCAAATGGTTATAATTTCCGAACCAAGGCTGGTATTCCAGGTCTTAATACTTTGAATGAAAGAACAATCAATTGAAAAAGTTTTGAGCCTAAAACAAAAAAAATCCGTTATGTCGTTCTAATTTTATGAGGATTTTTGCTGAAAATGACAAAAACGAATTTTTATTTTTGGTATATTCTTCGCTCGTTCATATGTATATTTCAGTTCGAATTGTGTATGTTGGTAAAACTGGCTTAAAAAACATAAAACTTAAATTCTATTTTAAACCTATCTTTAAAGCTAAAACCAATTTAAACTTTAAAAATGAACAGAATTTGAACTGAGCCTTTTGTATTGTTTGCTATCTGTTTCGCGTATAAGGGACCAGCAATAGTCACTCAACATTTTTTGGGAAATAAAAAAAGCGACAACTACATAAAAATAGTTGGAGGACTCTTGAAAAATTATCGAAAAATGGGAGTTCGGATGTCACTAAAAATACATTTTCTCCACTCACATTTGGATTTCTTCCCCGAAAACTTGGGCAAAACTAGCGACGAACAAGGAGAGCGCATTCACCAGGACCTACAGAGGATTGAAAAAAATTATAAGGGCCTTTGGGATGAAGGAATGTTGAGTGACTATTGCTGGTCCCTTATACGCGAAACAGATAGTAAACAATACAAAAGGCTCAGTTCAAATTCTGTTCATTTTTAAAGTTTAAATTGGTTTTAGGTTTAAAGATAGGTTTAAAATAGAATTTAAGTTTTATGTTTTTTAAGCCAGTTTTACCAACATACACAATTCGAACTGAAATATACATATGAACGAGCGAAGAATATACCAAAAATAAAAATTCGTTTTTGTCATTTTCAGCGAAAATCCTCATAAAATTAGAACGACGCAACGGATTTTTTTTTGTTTTAGGCTCAAAACTTTTTCAATTGATTGTTCTTTCATTCAAAGTATTAAGACCTGGAATACCAGCCTTGGTTCGGAAATTATAACTATTTGAATTTCAAGTTTTTAAACAAAATCGCTAAAAATTGGAAATCAGCATCGCGTTTTTTGCCCTATAGCTTCCAAGTTACTGAATCAATTCCAAATTTGTGTATAAAGGATATGTTGCGTTGTCATTCCTCTTTCATATGAGTACCAAAAACTTTGAAATCGGTTAAGGCATATAGGGTCTACGACCTCATTATTGACATAGACTATAGGTAAAAATGTCAAAAACCGTTATTTAACGATTTCTCAAAAACTTGACGTGATAGAGAAAAACGGGTACCAGATTCGGAATCAGCACGCAAAATTCCTATAGGGTCGCTATCCAGTTTTTCTGGTCCAAAAGTTGGCCTTTATTTGTAAACTTGTGTTATTTGAACATGTGTGTCTGTGTCGGGTATTCTATTGTCAGGCTCGCCTGACTATAACATCCTTACTTGTTTTTTATTTCGGTAGCTGCAGTTGAATTTTCAAAGAGCGTACAATCCCTCAATTTTTCTGCTTTTTCAAGCGTTACATTTTTGTTTTTGTTTTTTTTTTTTAACTCGAAAAAGTCCTTAAAACTGATGTTTTTTTTGAAATAAAATTTTTATTTAAGCGATTTGTGTTTTACGCGAAATTTGTTAATTAAGGGCATCCTAAAGTTTGAGCCAATTTTTCCGCGAATCCCTCTTCTTATCTATGAGTCTTGATTCAAAGGATTTTGGCATCAAACATTCCAACCTTGTTAAAATTTTAGCTCAAAAGTGTATATGTAGTTATAAATAGTCCTTTAAGGCGAGCATAAATTACACCGAGCTGAACACTTAAGAATTCGCCTGCGAAGATTAAATGACATTCGACGGGGGGACAAAATTTCAAGTTATTTTCCGGGATTGTGGTATGGCATTCAAAGGGACTCGTTCTCGCTCTCGTTTTTGTTATCTTCCTCTTTCCCTTCGCCTTTACATCAGTGAAAAGCAGAAGAAAATAAATTTTTTCCACAAAATCAAATCGCGGCAGAAAGATTTTTGTTTTGATTGCTTGTAAACATGACGTTAACGCAGTCACTCCTAAGTAGCATTAAGCTTTCAAAAGGCCACGGGAAAACTTTTGTTCCGCTTTTAATCCGCTTATCAAAGAATTCGTCTACCCAGTTTTCACGTGCCTGAGTGTTTTTGTTTTTTTGTTTGTTTGTAAACTGCACTCAAGCTGAATTCCCCGAGGTAAACTAAATCTTTCGCTTTTTTCCAATAATTTTATTTTTGTAAACGGAGAACTTTTTATCTGAAACTTTTTTTTTTTTTCCGTCTGGGTGTAACATTCTGAGTCACTCCAAAAATAAGTTGCTCATAAAAGAATTATAGTCTTTAAGGAGACTCGATGTTCATATATCTGCTCTGATTTTATAGAGATCCTTTCTTTGGAATGAATTGAGATATTTTGACGGAATTCGGTATCAATATAATGGGTAATATACATATATAAGTAAGTTACATCAAGACTAACTTATAAAATTTGGGCATGGGCAATCATTAAAAATATATTTTTGGGGGACTTAGAAAGACTTAGAGGAGATTGAAAAAGAAAATAAAAATAATAAAAAAGAAATATAAAAAATTTATAAAAATAAAATTCAAATAAATAAAAATAAAAAAAATTTGAAATGTAGGTAAAGAATTTATTCTCTCATGCGATAATATATGGCGCTTAAAGCTCAAACTCTATTCATTGTAATACTTTGAAGTATTTTCCAAGCTCTAACCTGAAGAAGATGAGGCTGGGTTAGTGTGGCTGCCACCATTTAGGGTGATACACTTAGGCCTCACATTGACCCGTTTTGATACCACGAATAACGGGAATAGTTGGCATCTCAACGAACTACGGCACAGAGGCCGCCTAAGCCTACCAAAATCGTTAAAATAAAAGTTTGAAAAGCCAATGCCACAACAAAAGACGGGTTGCCATATTTGTGGGAAATTCTAACTCAAACACCTTGACCGCACATAAAAAACCAAAACTCAAAATAATATTAAAAATATTTCAATCCTTTAAGCGGATTCAATTTTATATGCGGTTCTGTAGCAGTACAGAGGCATTAAGCACTGGTTCAAAGTTAAATTTTTTTAATAAAATTGAATGAAAAATAATTGATGAAAAATTAAACTTTGTCTACTTTCAGTTCGCATCATCATTTGATAGGGAAAAGCCAAACCTTCCCGAAAAAAGAAAAGCGGAATTTTTTGCAACAAGAAAACGATATAAAAAAGGTTTGTTTTTCTTCCCTCTTTCTTTTTTCTGTTCAAGAATTCGCAAAACCATACCAGAACGTTAAAAAAAAAATGGAAATTTTTAGGCAAAACTTGATGGTAGAAGTTCAAAGTCCAAGCGGCCAGGATTCTCGGATGAAAGATACGACGAGACAACGTATTACATCGAAAATGGTTAAAACAAGAAATTATCTTCCATTTAGATGCACTCTTGAAATTTTTCTTTTTTGCAGGCCTGCGCAAAGTTTATCCGTATTATTTCACCTTTACGACATTTACCAAAGGACGCTGGGTAGGTGAGAAAATCCTTGACGTCTTCGCTCGAGAGTTTCGCGCCCATCCAGCTGAGGAGTATGAACGATGCATCAAAGCCGGTTCACTGACCGTTAACTATGAGAAGGTGCCAATCGACTACAGGCTAAAACATAACGATCTTCTTGCCAATAGAGTGCACAGGTGAGAAAAATCATGAACTGGTTGTTTTTGTTGCCATTAAAAAATCATCATATAATGTAGATGCGACCCTGGCGAGTGGGTCTAGGGGGGAAATGATACATTGTTTATCCCCCTCAATGAAGGGGCCTTTAAAGGCTGAGAAAATACCATGTAAAAAGCGTAGAGAGTGTTGTGTTTTCTGGCAAAGGAGCCTTGAGAAGGGAAACCCCCTTAGTTATGCCTCATTGAAGGACTGAATTCAATGCCAGTGCTTTTTCCGAACTAAAAAGCCCTTTGAGTTAAATTGTTTATTAATTAAAGCATAAATTGATTTTCAACACTATTTTACAGGCACGAAGTTCCAGTCACAGATCAGCCAATCTCGATAGTGCACATGGACGAAGATATGGTGGTCGTGAATAAACCGGCATCAATACCCGTAAGTGGCTTTTGGAATAATTGAATCTTTAATAGACAATTCTCTATTTCATTGAATTATTTATTTTATTGATTGGCATAAGTCTGAATATGCTTTTTTTTTATCTTTCTTTCTATTGAATTAAGAAGGAATTTAAAGTTGAACATTCTTTTTAGTCAATGCAACAATAGGCAATGGCACTTACAATTATTTAATTGTTTTTATTAACCGTTTCAAAAATCATTTTCATAGGCGAGGCAAAACATAGCAACACTTGGTTCTGGGGCTCCCGGTCCCCGCTATACCATGCTTAAGATCATATGGTCAACTTTATGTATTTTGCCACCCATAATATACTGTCAGTTTGATCCATTAATCAATCAAACCTGAAGGTTTTACTAGGGGCCGCTTGCCAGTCAAACCAGGAGACCCTCGCGGGATTATGCCACGCCCATTAAGCACATTAAGCCCCATTAGACTACACGTTGGACACGGACGTGGCTCAAATAGTATTTTCCTTAAGTCGTTTCTCGAACGCTTGAGGCCTTTATCCTGATGGGTGTGACTATTTTACGTGCGGTCTAACTGGATTAGGAGTTTCCTTCATGAGCATGGCCCAAAAAACAAAAAATATTCTAAATGGATGCTTTCAAAATGCGAAAATATGTGTGGTCTTTTTGCGATTGGCCTATTAGTCGCAGCCTTCATGGGCATGCTGTAAACATTAATGGTATGAAAAGGCGTAGTTTAAGGGGGCTATGTCTTAACAGGTTCCTTTAGATTCTATCACTTAAAAGGGTCCTCTTTTTCAACTATATGACTGCATAGTTTCTTGATGCCTTCTGCCGCCTTTATACTTAGCCGCAATAACGCAATACGCTTCAAACTTACAACATGAAAAAACACGTTCGTGTTTAATGTGCCTCTGCGTAATTTGCATGAATTTCTAATTGATTACGACAGCGAGAAAATAACTTAACTCAATTTCCCCCTTGTATGTATATTTTCACAATGAAGTTTATATTTTTCTATGAAATATGAATTGTGGAAATTCACATAAATGCATATAATCTTTATATTCACCGTTGATTCCTTCTCGATTTCCATCCCCATCATAAAATTCCACCCAAGTGCAGGAATTTCATGCAAGAGTAACAAAATTCTATAACTTCTAACATCCCTTATCGTTGAATTCTTTTATTTGTCCACCCATTGTCGGTTTGCAACATCAGACAGGCGTGTTGCGGAGGGGGGGAAAAATAAAAAATAAAAAATGAAGAAAATCAAGGACCATGTTATTGCATCTCGTGGTTGGTTAGAGGAGCTGCAATCGAGTTTCATGGTAAAAAATTCCGATTCGAGCTTCAGTTTCATAGCTTAGGGGAAATTCCTTAAGAGGATGCAATGAATTTTCCTATTTTGCACATTTTTATATACCCTATGTATAAACATTTTACCTTCCTATATTCAGAGCTTTACCTGAATATTCACTTCAGAGCCTTGGCTTTCTACACAATCATACAACCACTTGCTGCCATGGGTAATTGGAATCTCTGATTTTTCAAGTGAAAAATGTTCACATGGGGACGAATTGAATGAAAATGAAAGGAAAAGTGGAAGCTGTGCTCATTGTTGCCACTTTTCAATTTCAGGAATGGGAGTTTTTCTTCTTCTTTTTTTTTTTTTTTGAGTATCGTATGAAAAGAAAAAGGAGAATATCAAACTTCCATAGAAGACTCCTCTCTCTTCGATTCTTCATTAGATATTTAACTATCATGGATCCTTAAAGTTGAATCTCTTGTCGCTTTCATCCCGTCCTTGGAAAATTCCATCCATCAATTTCATTTTCATTCGACACTTTTTAGAGCAACTTTTTTAAAGTATCCGCTTAGTTCTTCATTCCAAAACTTTTGCGATTTTCTCTCTATTATTTTCTCGCTAATTTTCTCCTGAATGCTTTCAATAAAATACTCATAAAAAATGAAAGTCTCCTCTCCTCGCCCAGCCCTCTCAGTTTGTCATACAGTGTTGAGCTTTTGTTGAGAATGCACAGTTTTTAATTGGCAGGAATGTTTGTAAACAATTTCGTATCCTAGAGTTGTATGAAAAACTTTTTCAAACTATCATTTACGCCTTGTTTTCATATTCTGCGCTTTCTCATATTCTCATTCCTTTATTTGTCCTGTTAAAAGAAAACTATTTAAACAGTTCGTCGAGTTCACGATTGAAAATTTTCCCTGGCGATATTTCAAAAGTTTTCTCAGCTGGGAAGGTTTTTTTTTTTTTTTTACATTTCTCTCGTCAGTAAGGACAGCGAAGCCGGCCTCCGTGGCGTAGTTGGTTGAGATGCCAACTTACTATGCGAAAGGCTTTGGGTTCAACTCCCAGCTCGTTGTTTCTGTTTCTTTTCTTTGTTTCCCATTCATGAATCAAGTCACAGCAATAAAAAACTATTCGGCACTCATTTCGGTGGTCATGAGGGATGCTTTCATTTCGCTTTCTTTGTCACCTTTAACTTGGAAATTCTTTTATTCCGCCGAAAACGATTTCGCTATAATGTGCGAAGAAAAATCACTGAAAATCGGAAGAAAAGATAATGCGAAGGTTCTCCGAAACGGGAGTTTTAAAGGACTCCCACCTAGACACCTTGAAGGAGCGTTTTCGGAGTGCTCCGGCAATGGGCTCTTCAAAACCACCGTCAAGGAGCGTTCAGAGAGTCATGCTTTAAAATTTCATTTTCTAGTTGGCATGGTTTTTTTCATTCTTTATGGTTTGTAACTTTATGCAACTTCTGGTGATGTAACTTTACGGGAATTTCCCTTAATTAAATGGAATAGAGATTTAGGGGAGAAAACCTTTTTGGGTTACTTTTAGAAATTAACATTTTACAATGTCCTAAGTTAAAAGTAGTTGATAAAAATAATAAGAAATATTTTTTTGGAATGCCTTAGAAATTTTTAAAAAGGAAAATGGTTGTTTTTTTTATTATTTCTCAATGTGCAGGAAATCAAGCAATCCTAAAACACTCCTCCTGGGTTACATTTGGATTAATTTAGGATTCCTTTTTTTTAAATTGTAGGCTAATAGAGGAGTCCGCACGGAATCCTTGCGGTTTATCTGAGGGTGCATTTTAGGATGCTGAAAACGCTCCTTTTAGGAGTCCGCAGGGCACACTTTTTTCATATGTAAAAGGCCCTTTTCTCGCGCAAACACGCTCATTTAGGATCCATTTTAGGAGGCTCCTTAGGAGTGTAAACGCACCGCATTGGGAGTCCTAAAGGTGCACCGTGCGGACTCCAATGGTTGGCTGGGCAATGATAATGAATACAAATTTTAACATGCATTCCATTTCTTTTCCTCCTATAATTATTTATTTATATTTCAGGTTCATCCATGTGGTCGATATCGTCACAACACGGTCGTCTTCATTCTGGCCAAAGAGTATAATTTAAAGAACTTACGCACTATTCATCGTTTGGATCGATTAACCTCGGGTCTTTTACTATTCGGACGCACTTCCGAAAAGGCACGTCAAATGGAACAACAAATACGAAATCGTGACGTAGAAAAGGAGTACATATGCCGGGTAGATGGAAATTTCCCTGAGTGAGTAAAATGTTTTAAGGACTCATCGTTTTTCCCCTTTTAAACACTCACTTACACTGTGCACATATACATACTATAAGGCATCGAGAACATAAAAATAAAAATTTATTTCCTCGAACTCAATTTTCACTTACCACTGTTTTTATCTTCAATATTATTGTCTTGCAATTTTTCTTTCATTTTCTTCTATCTTTGCGCAATCAATTCGACGACTGGTTGATTCGATTGGCACTAACGTTGACTTAACTGCAACAGGGGAATCATCGAGTGCAAGGAACCAATCGAAGTCGTCAGCTACAAAATCGGTGTTTGCAGAGTCTCGGAAAAGGGCAAGGACTGTACGACAACGTTTGAAAAGCTCGCGCACAATGGCAGGAGCAGCATTGTCCTTTGCAAACCACGAACTGGACGTATGCACCAGATACGAGTCCATCTGCAGTATCTAGGTAAGAAAGCATTCTCGCCCTTTTGTATTGAAAGCTCTGTGCTTTGCATCAAGTGTTTATCCTCAATATGTAAATTTTTTCTGTGGGATTGATTGTCCACTGGGAGCAGCATAGCTGTGAATCGAATAAATTGTGCATTTGATTTACTATGCATTTTTTTTTCCTTCTGCGGAAATTTTTTTTTTTTCATGCACAATCTTAACTCGAAGAGCAGATTGTGTGATGATTGAACTCTGTTGTGTTTACATAGAAAAGTGTCCCATGGGGTGGGCGATAAATTCTGTATATTTTTTTTTTGCTTCTTTGCTTTTAAGTTCAAAGCAATCAGATTGGTTCACTTTAAAATGAAGTATTTTCCTTGAAAGGCAGTCGATTTGAGAGAGTCACAAATTCCTGATTGCTCAAATTCTAAAAAAAAAAAATATGAATAATTTCTTTTCAGGCTATCCGATTGTGAACGATCCTCTCTACAATCATGAAGTTTTTGGACCATTGAAAGGACGTGGAGGTGATGTCGGTGGCAAGACTGACGAGGAGCTTATCAATAATCTAATCAAGGTACACAACACGGAGAACTGGTTGGGAATTGATGGCGATTCGGACATTTCTCTATTCGCAACAATTAAAAGCAATGGCGATAAAGAGAGTATGAACTCAGGCGCAGAACATAAAGGAAATAAAGTCAAAATTGAAATTTTTATAAGTGAATATTGTTGATTAAATATTTCGAATTTAGGCGGCAAAATTTGGGATGAAAATTCCGAAACAGTGTTGGAGGAAGCATCACCGTGCTCAAAGAGCCCAAAGACGACTGTACAGCCTGCTCCTTTTGTTCAAAATGAAAGTCCAAATGAAAGTAACAGCAGTAGCCAACCAACAACAGAAAATACTCCATCGATGACGGAATCGAATGTTGGAAGTCCACCGAAGGCAATGTCAACAACAACAGTTGCCAATGGAACAAACTTCCCAGCTGCATTGATATCGTGCGTAAATCCTTTCGTTAAGGTACACAATCTTACACCTATACCTACAATTTCTATAGAGAAAATTATAAAAATTTAATACTTCAGGTAACTGTTGCCACGCAAACTGGACATGAACCGCCAGATATGGCGTTTCAATGCTGAAAAAATGACTGCAGATGAACATTGCTATGAATGCAAAATGCGATATCGTGACCCGAAACCAAAGGATTTGGTTATGTATTTACACGCTTGGAAGTACAAAGTAAGCTCAATTGTCTTTCTCAATCATATAGATTTGGTTGCTATCGAATTGAATTGAATTGAATTTTCAGGGTCCTGGCTGGGAGTATGAAACCGAACTACCCGATTGGGCTAGCACTGATTGGGCCGAGCCAGAATCGGATTAATGCCATTTATTTCCGTTTAAAAGTGCTCGAAAGTTTGTAATTATATTAAGTAAAATTTAACAAATGTTAAAATATTGGACGTAATTGAATGACTTTTTTTTTTATTAATAAAAGTGAAATAAAATTTTAAGGATTTGAAATTATTTTATTTGCTCTTTTGCGGAAGAATTTCTAATTAAGGGGGTCTTCTCATTGAGCAACTTTTTTTTCGACTTTTTTTTTTTTGCATTTATTTATAGCTTGGGTAGTTGTGAATATGCCCCTAAAAGGATTTTTTGAAATTCGAAATAGTTTAGAGGATATAGCCTTCTTTGTCGACCAAGATCTGCGCTAAAACGAGTAATTTTTGAGTTGCTTCAAACTTTAAACGCGTTTATCTCGAAACCACGTTTTTCGAACTGGCGGCCATGATATCTCCAGTTCAACTGAACCGATTTTCATGAAACAAAGTGGAATCGACGCAGAATTGTCACCATTCTCGGGTGAACCTCGACCATAATTTAAAAAAATTTTTTACTACTCTTTTTTTTTTACACTAAACTACAAAAAAAAGCCCGAAATTGAAATTTTTTTTTTGAATGGCCGCCATTTTGTCACAAAATTAAGCGTGAGGTTCACCCGAGAATTACATCTATACTGATTATAACCCCGTTTTTTTTCCATTTCGGACGCTCCGGAGACCCGGAATCGTGGCCGCCGTGACGGCACCTTTTTTTTTCACCACCAACTTTGAAGTCTCATTACTTTTTGAACAGCCCACGTATCGAGGCAAAAAAAATTTTTTTTTTTTTTTTGAACCTTTTGTAATACAATAAATAAAAAAAGTTTTCAATTATTCTTTGCGTTTTCAAATAAGAATTTTTTTAAAAAGGGTTCAAAAAAACGGGTTTTCAATGAGAAGACCCCCTTAATAGATGAACTTTTGACTATGTCGTTTGAAATGATTAACGTGCTTCGTCATTAAGTAAAGCAGAAAGATATAGTTTTTTCCTTAATTTTATCACTTATGAAGCTCTCTACACAAGCTCAATAATTGGAGATAGCTCCCTAAGCTGAAGATAGCATCCTTTTACAGTATTGTTTGCCTATTCAGACCATTCTCACATATTTGAATTTGTAAAGCCGTGCTGCCCAACGAGACTTCTTGCTCAATTTTTCTAATTTTTGAGATGTATGTGTGCTTGCGCAAGTCATATGCATTGAAAAAAATATTTGAAATGTAAAGTTGTAATAAACTATGAAATCGATCACTTTGCCTTTTCATGTTTTTTTTTTTTTTGCCTTTCTTATTTGGTCGCATATCAAGCGTGGAGCTTAGCAAATATATTTTCGGAGGATGAAATATTTTCTGCATGGTTATAAGTTTTTTTTTTACCGTGTACGCAGCAAAAAGAGAGCGTAAGCTGTTTTTTCGTTTGTTTCCAGCCGGAACTGTGCACGAGAGGTGCTCGAACACGTGCATAGCACGAAGTAACATATGATGGGCACAGCACGCAGCTAATATACAAGACCTGTCCACTATTCCTAATACATGTCCTACGATGTGCCATGGTGTGAAAACTGCGTTCACTGTGTAAAGCATTGGTGTATTGAAATAATGAAAAATACCGGTTAAGTTCGCTTCGTTCCATACACAAGCTGTATACCGGGTGTATGGCATTGTACACAGCTTGTGAAATAATCTGAAAACAGTTTTTTTTCTTCTTATGTTGACCTATCTACTTCTTGATACACTTCGTGCCCATACACCACAACACCTGGCTGGGAGAATTTGCTCATTTAGAGAATGTATGCAAAAAAAAAAAAAAATCAACAAGCGGAAAAACTCCCGCCTTTATAAGATTATTATGCTGGGCAGACCTGTTCTAAAAAATTAAAAAAAAAAAAATTTATAAATAATTTAAAAAAAAATCTCACAACAAACAAGAGAACTAAGAACAGAATTTTGAAAAATGGAGCTGCAAAAACCCTCTAAAAGTTCAAAGGTTATCTAATACCCAAACCTAGAGAATTTTATTAGAGCCGATCCTTATGAAACTCAGATGATCTTAATACGACGAAATAGAGATTTATTCTGTTTTAAATTCTGCTTTTGAAGACCCTAATATCCTTAAGCCTTGCCAGAGTGCATAAGCCAATTAGTCCGCGGGTAACTTTCTATTTTATTTTAAGGGAAAAAGGAGCGCTAAATCGAGAATGGGCAAAGGGATTTTCATTAAATTCTAAACTGATATTATTAAGGGGCCAATATATATTAAAACGATTTTTATTTCCTCGTACATATGCGAATGTTATGTATGCCGTTATTCAAAAATATGTGTGGGCATAATTTTATAAGAACCAATGTGGCACGATTCCAAGCTGAAGATAAAAATGTCCCATTTTCACTGATTGCGAAAGCCTTGCATGAGAAAATGCCGTTAAGATATTTGAGAAATCATTCTCAAAGTTAGAAAAACGAAGGAAATGCGTCTATGAATTTGGAACAAAATCCTTTGGGTGTGTTTGAAGTAATTATTGAAATTAATTTTGAAAAAAAAAAAAACTTCAGCTTAATATACTCTACCACACCTGAAGATCTTCTTCTATCGTTAATGCCGTCATGGGAAATTTTCATAATGCCAATGGGAACATAGGCTGGGTTATTTACAAAGGCAAAAGTCACCCTAGAGCCGCCTAGAGACAAACGAAAGGACTTTGAAATCTGGAAGAAAGCTTAACATTATGAGTTGGCACAATAGGGTGCATTAAAAAGATGGGCTGGAACTGCTGATATCATTGCTCGTTCTTTACGGTCTTCGTGTCAAATCTAAGTTTCATTTTCTTCAAAGTATTCGCTTGATATTCCTCGAAATGTTGTTCAGAATTCGATAACGCAATTGTTGACTGTTTGCATGGAGTGGCTTGTTTGGTAAGAAGAAGAACGGTTATATAGCTCGGATATTAATTAATTTGAGTTGATAAGAGGACGCCAAAGCAATGATGCCCGTCATCGTAGGCACTGTTACAGTTACACTCAAAATTAAAGTACCTGTCTTGGAATGAGGGAGTTTTATGCGAGTTTATATAGCAAGCCTGACAGTCGACCTGTGGCTGTGTGGTTTGTCACTGTCATTGCTTTAATAATGCAGTTCTTAATGCCTGACCATAGACAGTCGTTCTTGATTCATAGTGAATGGGTTAATGAAATGAATGATGTCTTTTTTAATAGTTGAATTATATATTAACTTTTGAGGGATATTTAATGTCAATGAACTCACGGTAGAAAACAAATCTTATCCTGTATCGTTTTGTTATTATTATTATTTTTTTTTTCAATTAATATTCGGCCAAGAAATGTGGTTTAATCCTCTTAGGTATACATACATACATGCAATTAATAATGTGTGATGGGGTTTCAAACACAATCAAAATGACTTGTGCATACCTACATACGTCGTATTAACGAACATGTAACACAAATATGTGATTAATGCAACATTTGAAGTGCATATGGTATGCAGATGCCATAATTACGCTAATTGCTACATAATTTAACAGGAATTTCGAACAGGAATGGAATTTGAAATTGCAATCATAAATACGCTTTGAGACAAATGAGCGAGTCCTGTCAACGGAATGGGATGCAATTTCGGTTATATCCTGCTTAATGTGCACTGATAAACACCTCTGGAACGATAAATTTTATCTACCTAATTATTTAGATTGTTCGACCGCCAGTGACAATGTCGTTGGAATGCATATCCAGCGCTGCCTTTCATCGAAATCGTTTCATTCTTCAATTGAAAAATTAAATTTTCAAATTCCAGACAATCAAATGAAATGTGTGTGTGTTTTTGATATGATTATGGGTATTCACAGGAAGCTGGGATTTTCGTCGCATAAAATCCACGCGAAAAAATTTACAATCTTAACACGTTGCGTACTAGGTAAGACCAAAGACAATATAATAATTATTATATTGTCTCTGGTAAGACTGTCCGATTTCAACAGAATAGGGGTATTCAGAAAGGCGCGTTAAAAACGTTGGAAAGTCGGAAACTCGGAAAATTGCGACTTCTTACAATCTTTTTTAAAATTTTTTGTATCTTGCACAACTTTTTAAGCAGTTAATTTTTTCCGATTTTATGACTTTCATATTTTCCGACGCCTTTGTGAATACCCCTAATAATTAAAAATTTTACATTCTAAGCGCATTCGGATTTTTAAATTGTCCGTGGAAAATGTGGGCAATAGCCCACTACGGAACTTGATCAAATTGCACAATTTTCAATGTTAAAATTTTTGCGACGGAAATCCCATCATCCTTGTGAATACCCTTTTACAAATTTGTAATTTAGTTTAATTGCCATTGATTGATATTAAATGAAAAAAATGCTTTTGTTCTAAAATTTCGCTGAAAATGTACAAATTAGATGCCGTTACTGTTTTTCATTCATATAAGCCGCTGTACAAATATGTATATCGGCGGCAGGAACAAACCAAAAGCGAACGTCAATAAATCACTTCATAATGGATTCCAGCCATTTTTAGTAAAACTGTGTCGAGCACAAACATTTAAACATTCTAACGTACCCTGCAGTAACTTTGAAGATCATTTGCTTAACGTGACTACTCACTGCACCAGAAACAAATGAACTAGTTCAAAAGAAGACAGAGATTGTTGGAATAAGAAGTAGATTATAAATACATAGATACAAGAAGGGCGATATATATCGATTGAAATTGGCATTCACTCATTTGATATATTTTCTGCGCTCATATCAGAGAGCTCGTGGCCTAGTGGATGCGTTCACAGAGTTTGCAGAAAAAATTTGGAAATATGGTTACATTTGAAATCTTAAAATAATTATAAGTAAAAAAGTGTTTTACGCTCAGAGATGAGAAAACAAATTACGTACAATAAAGCCTTAAATGAAAACTCGTACGATTTGGATTTTTTTTTCGCATAAAGATTTTTGTTGAAAGCCTGTTGGTTTCTTAATTATTATCCAATTTTAAAAAAATTTTTTAAATATCCCATACTCGCCTGGGATTTGAACCCGCGGACTTCGGATTGCTAGGCAAGCACTCAACGCAATGAGCCACCATGAGCTTTCAATGGCCCTTCTTATTGAAATTCTAAAATAAATGTAAATAAACCATTGTCAACAGTATGTTAACGTTTCCAATTTTCAGCAAAATTTGCTGGTAGCACTGTCATTCAGGGCTACGAAACATCAAATTGGTCTTACAGTTTCTAGTCTGTCAATAGTCATTGCGTCACTGCTAGATTCGTAGGACAACATAATGTTAACTGTGTATAGGCGAGAGCATTGCAGCGTGGATAGAATGTGACTAGTTATGTTCAAATGAAGACTACTTTAAAACTACTTTTTAGCTACTCACGCTTCCTGCAGGGTAATAACTGACTCCGGGTGTTCGTATTTTACATGGTTATCAGAATCGTTTCACCAGCTGTGCATGAGGACACACAACCGTGAACGGGGTAGCTCAAAAAATTGGGAGACTATTTGAAAAAAATTCGAAACTTATATAAGTATAACTAATGATGGGTGGTCTATTTGGTTTTAAATATGTTTGGTTAAACCGAATTAGCCTTCATGCAAACGATTATCTTGCCATAAATTGCTGAGTGCATATGCATTTTATAATCTTGCCAATAAATAAATTTCTGATGTATTGCCGAAAGCTTTCGATAAAAGCCACAAAACGGTTTTTATGGCAATTTGCAGAAATTTGAATAGACTTTTTTCAGTTTTTCTCTCAAATATAAACTCGATTATTGGGATGAATATTTTGCTTCTCAATTCTTTTAAAGCCTTTTCATTTTTATTTATTTTCTATTATTATTCGCCTCACCTTCCAAGAGGGCGTCTTAACAATTCTGTGTCAGGAAAACTTTTAAGATCGAGAATAAATTGTCTCAAAAATTTTACAATGAAAACGATTTCCGAAGCACTTAATTCCGATGGTTTTGCTCTTATTATCTTTTCTATTGAATCGAGAGAAAACATCAGAGACTCCTTCGTCCTTTCAGACCTAGCCGCACTGTAATGCTATCGAATGGTGCGAGTTAATGCAATAACAGCAACCATGACCGCGTGCCTGCTGTTTCGTGTCAATCGAAATAAGCTAAATGACCTCGTCGAAATCAGCTGTCGAAAATTACACGGTGGTCCAAGTTGAGCAGATGGAAACTGCCAGCGGCAATGATTCAAACTGTCAATTTGTCTTTCGACGGTCGCATTCATGCGGAAATGAACTCTGAAAGAATGACAAGCGAGTCCGGCAAAATTTCTCCACGGAAATTGGATTTAAAGGACAATGTGTGTGTTTCAAAAATTCTTTGCAATTCTTGGAAAACGTGCTGAAAACTCGAAAGTAAGTATTTTTGCTTAGCGTCACGTTTTTAAGCTCTCAATCGAATTCCAAAATTGTGATTTTCTTTTCGTTGGTGCAAAGAAACGCAAAGGATCGCGTCAGTTAATGGAAGGAAAACCTTAAAATTTTTGCTTAATAGCTTCTGGCAAAAGGAAAACTCTCTTCGCATTTGGTGGTTGCTGTTTGGAGATTTTCTTTCACAGGGTTTATTTGTAATGAAGAAAGAATCACTTTAACCTTACTTAATCTTCGAGCAATCGAGGTGATACATATGGATATTCATTCATACTTGAGTTTGAAAAGAATAGGGAGGGAAAATAAATAAATCGAAAGAAATATTCAACGATAACTTAGATCATTTCATGAAATGAAGACTTTCAAAAGGTCATTGGAAGACACAATTCTGTTTTCCATTATTCTGGTGAAAGTAAAGGAACGAAAATTTATCAGACGGTCTGAAAATACGACAAAAAAAATTTCTCTTTTACCCAAAACTAATCTTTAGCAAACCGTGTTCCTTCGACAATTCAAAGCATGAAGAGACCTACAATCATTTTTTTCCCATTTGGAATAGAGTCGCGTAAGGTCCCAAGCCAAGCGGAACAGCCGAAAAGCGGATACATGTAACAGATTGAATTCCTTTCACGCATACCGAGTGCTGGACTCTCTCATAAAAAGAGTCAGTGAGTTAAGTAAGTCTCGATTGAACGCCGCTTAGCTTATGTCATTGAACCGACAAGAATGATAATGTCTACCTAGAAGAATTTTTCAAAATTTGTGCTATGTAATGTTAAGTTATGTTCAGTCTAGACTTACTGAGCCTTTAAGTGGTGCAAGTTCTCAACATTACAATAAGCATGACATGGTCATCAAGTGATAGATACATTTTTTTATTTTTAACTATCATGGACAATTACGATCCTTATTTAAGATTACTTGATTTAATTATATAAATATATTGGAAAATTTTGATTTTGAATGTTCAAATTATTATCAGTCGGAGATTCCATAACATATTTAAATTGAATTGAGAAAGTCTGGTCAAAAAGTTTCGTGAGACACCATCGCAGGCCTAAGTGGCAGCCACTTCAACCTACCTACCTACCTACCATCGCAGTGAAGGATATTTTTTATTTTCTACACTGAAAGAAATATCGGCAGTAATATTGAATAAAAATTTTCGTAAATATTTGAATACGAATTTTAGTCAATGTAACGAATTTTCTTCATGCTGACGAAATTATTTGTTATATTGCAGAAATTTTGTGAATGGAACGAAAAAAAATTCTTCAATATGAGTTAAATAGTTTAATCAATATAACAAAATTTCTTCATAGGTACGAAAACATTTCTTCATACTGAAGAAATTTTCTTACATATGACAAAAGCTTTCGTAGGACATTTTAAAATTTAGAATTTTCGTATAAATGAAGAAATTTCTTCAATATGACGTAATTTGTTTGTTGATATGAAGAAATTTCGTTAATATAACAAAACGTATTCGTGAATATAAAGAAATTAATTTCGTAAATATGAAGAAATTTTTTCAATATGACGAAGAAATTGTCTTAAAATTAATTTATATATTAAATATAACGAATTTATTTCGTATAAATAAAGAAATTTCTTCAATATGACTAATGTAATTCTTGAAATATGAAGAATTTCTTCAATATTACGAAAAAGTAAATATTTTTAAGAAGTTCTTGGGGTTGATGAGTCTTAAGGCAGAAGATTCAGCGTCATAAGCAAAGTTCGTCCATGAAATGAAAGCGCGTTTTTTATGGAAGCAGAGAAATTGTGTTTAATTTGAAAATTGAAAGAAAATATTGCTCGCGTTCAAAATCGCAGAAAATTTGATAGGTGTGTATTAAGTCATATATATTTTGCGAAGTGTTCCGTTTTTAATAAACTCAAATTTTTTAAAGTGCCACATTGACGGGGAGACGCTTCTGCATATGAGTGAGCTTCATATTTCGTACTGGATCCGGTGACACTCAGCACAATATCTAACTTTTTAGTGCTTAATTTTGGAATATAATTGTAAAATATAGTACAGAAAATATATATCTGTATATAATATTGATCTTTGGAGGAATTATAAGAAACGCAATACTAAATAAAAATAATATATAAATTAATTTCGAAGTAATTTACTTTGACTTGACATTTTGGTTTAAAGTATATTTTTAGGGAAAATGCTGCATTATTTTGAAAAATTTCTTTAAGTCCTTTCATAATATTTTAGAATTTTCGTCCTTTTAACGACACAATCATATATACATAAAATTGTTTTTTAATTCTTATCGCGAGTCTTTATTTAGTCAATCATTATTGCTTGCAATGAGAAAGTTAATATACTGTTTTGTGTGTATGATATTTGGACGATTTTCTTGTCTATATAAAAAATGGCAGATGTGAGACAGACGGAACTCACAACAGTTAATACATATGATGAAATTTTGAAATATATAAATATGAAGAATTTTCTTCAATATAACTAAGCAGGGTTGCGTATTTCAATAAATTTCTTCATATTGAAGAAAATCTTTCGTAATATTGAAGAAATTTATTCAGTATCAATAATTATTTTCGTAGATATGAAGAAATTTCTTCAACATAACGAAGCAGGATAATATACTTGAAGAAATTTGACTAAAATAATTTCGTAGATATGAAGATATTTCTTCAATATAACGAAATTTTTTTCCTGATTTGAATTTCTTCATATTGAATATCGTCTTTATTCATATTGATTGCTCTTTTTAGTTAGCTCTATTTTTACTGCCGTTTCTTCAATAACGCAGCCCATTTCTTCAATATTACCTACGGATTTTTTTCGGTGTAGTATTGAGTCGAAGAATAATTGAAGATCTTGGGATGGTCTCAACTATAAGGAGAGAAACAGGAAAAATTGGATGATTTACGCTCTTCAATAAATGATCAACTGATCAACCTGAAGCAGGCTTTATTTGGTTTCCCATTTAACAACAATCAAGGAGGCACCGAAAAATGATCACTCCAGACTTTAAATTTCTTTTTCGTGTCTGGTGGTATAAATGTGAAAGCTGCATAACTTTCTTACAAAACTCATGAGTTTCTATTGCAAAAATGCAACCGATATCAAAAAATATGTTTTTTTTTTTGTTAACATTGCAAGTAAGGACCCTCAACACATTGTAAACTTTTATTTACTCGCAACCATCCACTCCCATTCATTTCGCTTAATTGCTATTTTATGAACTTGAACCTTGTTTGAGAGTGCATTACTTTCCTGAAATGGACTGTTGAGCTTCCATTTCACATTCTGTTTTTCAACTCCTCTTCCCTACTTCTCTCATATTGTATGAGAATTTATTGAAAATCCCATAAATCTGTTCATTCCGATAAATTCTGACCTCTACGTGAAAACAGCGCAATTTCTGTCGAATGCGCATCATGGTTCCTTACCAAAAGAGCTCAAATCAAGAGTTTTTAATGCAGTTCACGAGGAGTGGTAGTAGTAGGTCAGTTGTGCAGTTCAATTCAAGTGTGAAATGAACTCATGCAATATACAAAGAGGTTCACACCACACGCGAGCAGATTGTGCACTTTAATGATTGTTTATAAAAGTACCTATATATGTTGTTCGAGTAAAAGGGTTAAATCAAATATTAAATTTGCATAAGAAATGAAATGGAGAGCTGTATAAATTATGGAAATTATCATTAAAGATTTTCTTTACGATATAAAAACGACTTTAAATGCCCACAATTGAATTTTACTTAACGTATACGTAATGCGTTTTTGTTCTTGAAACGTTGCGTATACGGTGCGCAGGCCTTTGTTGGTTTTGTGAAAAAAAAATATGTTTAGACCGAAGCGTTTGCATAATCAAACACATTTTATTTATTGAAATTTCTATTTTCCTAAATAAAAATATGGTTTAAATGACATAGACACACAAAAACGATGGACCGCATGAGAATGCTGGGTGATATTTTCGGGGTTTTTGTGTGTCCTTTTTGAATGAATTTCTTATTCAAATATGCGAAAATATGTGTGCGGGAAGTTCTGAAATAATTTCATTTTCCTTTCTCCTGATCGATTATGCATATTGGTGATGAATAATAAATGTTTAAGAATATTTTTATCTTTTAAGGCCTTAGGTAACTACAGAACTTCATAAAAAAACGCTCTTAGCATATTTCAAAACTTTTCATTGTTTTTTTTTTTATGAGTGGAAGTGGAAAGTAAGGTCGTTATTATTTTCAGTTCTCTTTGTTTTCTTTTGTTTTATTCAGATTATCCAATTCTTATTTTTCGTTTTTTAATTTTTCGTTTTTAATATGACAAGGACTTCGCCTAGAAATGGGCTTGGCGAATGTTCGTTTTTGTGTGAAAGGAAAGTTTATATACATTTTACACCCATGTCAAAGTTGTGGGTTGGCACCATTGCGTGGTTGAAGTATATTGTTCGGGTGTTCTCTGGGTAATCCGATGACGTGCTGTTGAATTCGAAATGCGAAAATGAAGTTCACCTTGCAATGCCGATGGCAGTTATATTCACAAGAATTAGGGTCAGCAGCATGTGTGGAAGTTGGTTGGGTTCTTGGAAAAATAAAAGTGGAAAAAGCGAGGTGTCACGATGAGGTCAGCTTGAATAATGTATGTTTTTATTGGGGGGGAAAAATATTAACATTATCTTTATGGGAAAATGTTAATGGCTGAGTTGCTCGGAACAGTTTTCTTCTTTTAAATGTTCACATGTTCTTTAAATAATAAAATATTTTACATAATAATACATATTTTTTTTAATAACAACATTTCAAAAGAATTTTTTCATGCGGTTTTGATTTAAATCTGTGTAGGCAAAATACTCCAGATTACATACATGAACCCTTTGATGGATAACATCGCATATTTTGATATCTTTTGTTGAGATATTTCATAGTTTTCTTTAAGCATTTCGTTTCGATGCCAATGAAGCCAATGAAGGATAGTATGGAGAAGTGATCTGGAAGTGAAACTTTCAGTTCATAAGAGAAAAGAAGACACAAAGAAGAAGGCGAAGGGTAAGAATATTTCATTTTCCTGAACTGCTGCTTCGTTGGGCAATTTTTGAAGCTTTAAAAGATGATAAAATAGAAAAAACGGCACTGGCTAAGAAATTTCTCATTATTTACTTGGAATCTAATAACCAAAACCCCTTCAAAAAAAAAAAAAAAAAAAAAAAAATAAATTGGAAGTCTAAACATTTTTAGCACAGCTGGAATATGCAAACATTGAATCGATCTCACTTGACTGCAAAATGTGCATCGAATGGAAAACAACATGGGCAAACAAGTCTCTTATTCCTCAGCATGCATTCGAAGACAGGCAGCTCCCAAATTACTTTATGCTCGAACTGTTTTGATTGTTGTGGAGAAACAAGGCTACATGAACATTTGAGTCTGTCAGATAAAATGTGTAACTAGCAATGAAGGAAGGAGTTTATTCATCATTCGCCTTACACATGTTTCGTGTCTGCTGGTGCCTACACTTTTCGTATCTATGTACTTTGCATTGGATTTAGAAATTATTACACTTAAATGGAATGTAAAATAAATATTAAAAAAAACTTACCAAAAAGATTCACATCATTCTGTTTGGCTATGAATTATTTCCTCCATAAAAGGATGTCGCATTAACAAAGCTCAATCCGAAAGCGATTTTCCTTGAAAATGGTGATTTAAGGTTTTTATGACCAGTTAAGGAATCGGAACAGCGTGAAATTGGGATATTTGTCTCATAAATTTCATTTTGTAGCAAAATTCCTTCGAGCTAAGTAAAACGAAGCAGAACAAACTTCCTTAGCCTTCCCATTTCGGATTGCAACACGATGTTGCTTGCAATATTTAGCGAATTCCGAAGATGAAGAAAGCCATAGCCGTTCTCTCTTTTATTTTCTGTTGATTCTGTAACAAAAAGAAAAAATTTTTTAAGGTAAAAACCATCAAAATATTTACTACAAAAACTGAAATGACTTTGGGAAAATGATTCAGGCTTAAGCGTTTTGAATCATTCGGAATGTGTTCTCAGGAATTTATGTGACACTCTATGATTTGGAGTCTTTATATTACCAATAAGGCTTTCGATTGATTTTTAATTGGAAAATTGAATTTCTGCCGATTTTTCCCCAAATTGCTTGAGTCAATCAAAGAGCATAGCTCAGCTTGCGGTTAGATTGGTTGTCAGTTGATAAGGCAATTCAAAGATTTTGCATCCAAATATCACACTTAATTTAATTTGTAAAGAAATGCCACTTTAGCATGTCCGAAGAGAGGAAATTTCGGATCGGGAGAAATTTTTCTTTTGTCCTCCTTTGAGAATTGCGAAAATTGAAACAGAAAAATTGAAATGATCAAATTTTAAGACTATAGCCTTTTAGACTATAGCTATATAGAGAAATCATGCCTTTCAGCTGCCAACTCGATTCCGGAAAGACTCCATTTTCAGGTACTTAAGGCGAAGTTAAGACCCTAGCTATAAACGATGACAAATATATAAAAAAAAACATTGAAAATTTGATCTTTGACTTGAAGCCTTTTCGTGGTATTTTTGTAATCTATGATTTGATATGATATATGATATGATATTGAATATGATATGATATGATATGATATGATATGATATGATATGATATGATATGATATGATATGATATGATATGATATGATATGATATATGATATGATATGATATATGATATGATATGATATGATATGATATTGATATGATATATGATATGATATGATATGATATGATATGATATGATATGATATGATATGATTGATATGATATGATATGATATGATATGATATGATATGATAGATATGATATGATATGATATGATATGATATGATATGATATGATATGATATGATTATGATATGATATGATATGAATATGATATGATATGATATGATATGATATGATATGATATGATATGATATGATATGATATGATATGATATGATATGAATATGATATGATATGATATGATATGATAGTGAAATGATATGATATGAATGATGATGATATGATATGATATGATATGATATGATATTGATATGATATGATATGAATATGATATGATATGATATGATATGATATGATATGATATGAATATGATATGATATGATATAGATATGATATGATATAGATATGATATGATATGATATGATATGTATATGATATGATATGATATGATGATGATATGATATGATATGATATGATATGATATGAATGATATGATATGATATGATATGATATGAATATGATATGATATGATATGATATGATATGATATGATATGATATGATATGATATGATATGATATGATATGATATGATATGATATGATATGATATGATATGATATGATATGTATATGATATGATATATGATATGATATGATATGATATGATATGATATGATATGATATGATATTGATATGATATGATATGATATGATATGATATGATATGATATGATATGATATGATATGATATGATATGATATGATATGATATGATATGATATGATATGATATGATATGATATGATATGATATGATATGATATATGATATGATATGAATATGATATGATATTGTAACAAAACAGGATATCCGTTTGCTAATCTTTTAAATAACGAAGGATGACAGCTTCGTCATTGCATTTAACTAATGAATGAAATGTTTTTAGTCTTTTTAATTTGTTGTTTTCTATCATTAATTAAGTAAATGAACTGACTAAAAAACAACAAATCAACCTAAGCCTTATGCTTAAATAAATTACAAAGTACCATTAAAACGACCCTAAATAAATATGATGTCCCTGTCATGTTATTTTTAAATTTTGCAAGCCTCTTTTGCGTGACTCAACCTTACAACACAATTAAGCTTCCCAAATGATGACAATGCTTAAAATTATTATTTCATTCTAAACAGTCCAGTAACTGAGAGTTGACTAGTTAAAAGGTTTGATGAATGATAAGGTTAAAAAATTGGTAATGACAAGGTTAATAATCTGAAAGTAAATTTTGCACAAAAGGTCGGCAATAGCTTTGAGTCCTTTGATCCAAGAAGGTCGTAGTTACTACTCTTTCCGAAATCGCTTTATCCTTCATTGACCAAATATTTTTTCTTCGCATTAGGCGTGTGACAGGAATTCGATTAATTTAAGATAAATTATTAAATTTTGTTTTAAGCTCATAAAAATAGTTGTGAACACAGGAAGGAAGAGCTTTAAAGAATTAAAAATTTCTATTGCTGCAAAACTCCGCAATAAAAATGAAATAACGAAGCACAGCTGCATGCGATGGAATATTTCTAGCAATTTTAATTCGATTTGTCAGCAGCCATTAAGACTGGACACACTTTTGTTTCCCAAAGTCGGGCAATTTCGGTTTTACCGACTTATAGTGAGACGTTCAATATTTGTTGTGTGTGTGTGTGTGTGTGTGTGTAAATATAAAGCTCAATCAGGTTCAGTAAATTGACCGTATTTCTCAGAATACTGAAGATTTTTTTTGCCATATTAAATGCCGCCCTTTTAGGTTCGGGTGGGCCTTCTGTAATCAGTAGAAGAAAAAAATCATTGCGATAAGAAAAACTACGTAAAATACTCAGAGGCGACGAGGGCAAAAGTTGAATTCAGGCGAGCCAACTTACATTGCGTACACTTTTGATTTTCCCACACGCCACACAGTCACAGCCACAGCAACAGTCCTTAAATGAGTTTTTTTTTTTTCTACTCTCTGGGGATTGTTGGATGAGGGGGACGGGATGTGGTCAGTCAGAGTCAAAAAGCGTGTTTTATTGTGTGGTTAAGGTGTTCCTTGTTGCCGTAGCGGAAAATTTGATTTTTTGTTGTTATTTTTCCTGTAAAAACAATGCTTCAAAAAGTGGTCGCTCGGTAAATTGTTGGTTCGGTTGTGGAGGTTGACTTGCCAACTTCCGGTGACCTCATGAATTCGCATGCGATGTCAACATTTAGTATAGGGTTTTTCTTTTTTTCATAATAATGCTCATACACCTCCAACTTTATTTGAATTATGAAAGCACTCATAGTTCAGTTCACCTAAATTCTAAGCTATGAAGGTTTATGACATTTTATTTTTACTTCTAATTAGGATAAAAATGCATTAAAAATAAAATAGAAAAACTGCGCTAAAATTTATGGAAAAATACAGTGAAGTGGTCCGAATAAATCACGGTCACGGGTTATCCGCATCGTCTCCCAAAAAAAATCTTGCAAAAATTTAATGAAAAGACTTAAATTTTTACTATTTTTTTGATAATGGGATAAATTTTTACCAAAGACGACAGAAAAATTAATTTCTTGACCGCTTACGAAATGAAACAAGGAGAAAAAGAATTATTTCCTTCACGAAAATTGTTCGATTTATTTTTAAAATAGTACCTAGCTCTAGGAATTCATGGGCTTTGCATGAACAGCACAAGAATTTTTTTAAGTGTTCGCATGCAACCTATCATGCTTGGGAGCTGAAGTTCGAACGAGCATGTGTTTCATGGGTTTTATATGACTTGTTTCAAGTGGTATTGTGTTCGAAGGCAACTTATTGTTTGGGTTGCATCAGACACAACCAGTATTTGACGCATTTTAGTTTCAAGCGCAATTCAACCAAAATCAAAACAATATATTTTCAATCATTTACTTCGTATTGAATTTTGAATATTTTAATCATCGAAATTTTAAACACAAATGTGTTAAAAAAAATTAAAAAAAAAATTAATTAAATTTAAAATAAAGTAATGAAAATTCTCGTCCCGCCAGCGAATAAACGTTGCACCAAGTTCGACTGCGACCGAAATTTTCGATTGCTTGGCACTTGGCTTGAATGTGTTTTGGTTGGCTGAAAAGCTATTGGCCCGAAGTCTGTTGATTCAGTTAGTCGCGATTTTTCAATGCATGCGGATGCTTCACGCGCTCGCCCGATTTAAAACGTGCTATAAAGTGTTTAAAGTTTTTACGTTGCTCTAAGAACGGAAAATAAATGCGGACTGAGTGATTTCGTTAAAGTAGAAGTATGAAAAAAAATTTTTTTTTTTTTTAAAGAAATATTTTCAGATACTGCAATTTGTAATTCAATTAAATTAAATCGAATGTCTCATGGGAGATGAAAAACAAAGAAAAAAAAATAAATAAAATAAATTAATTACACTCGCAGTTGGCAATTGTGATTGGGCTATAAATTTTAGCTTTGTGATTAAATCTGAAAAATTCGTAATAATTGGGGATTGCCGATCGTGATTCAAATTGAGGCGAATTGTGTAACACGTTGGGTTTTTTCTTAACATTGTGGAGCTACATGTCTCGATAAAAGTCGCATCAGCTCAAGTGATGTATTTATTTTGTCATTAGAACATTGATTTTTTTTATCAGTTCAATAACCTATAAACGATCAATGATTCAGTCCTCATGCTGGTCGTGCAATAAGCGTCACTGAAATCGAAATCGCCGAAATCATTGAACACGGACTCATGCTATTCAAACGCTATCAATTTTTTTTTTGTCCTTATCATCCCCGTTCTTGTGCCTTATGAAGGCAATTTTCTTTATTGCAAATGAGAAATAAATAAAGCCTGCAAGTCAATTGACAAGCGGAAACGGAAATCACCCACATTTGGCTTGCACAGCTGCTTATGTATTGTACTGTGCGTTGTTCTTTATGTGTACACATGTGCTGTTCGGGCATTTCCGTATGAATGCTTTTGTTTTTTTTTTTTTTAAGTATGATTCCATTTCTGCGAGTGGCTTTTCAATTACTCAAACGAAAACGAAAGGAAATCATCGGTCGAGTGTAATATATTCTGAATTACCATCATCATCATCATCTTGCAATGTCAATGAAGTGGTTTAATTCTCCATATCGACGTATTGAATGAACAACCTTAAGGATTCTTCGTTTTCATTCAAAGTGAACTCTTAAGAATTAACATAGTTTTCATCATATCAATTTTTCTTCTGCTATAATTCCTCATTTTTAAAAGAGAAACAAGAACAAAGAAGAAGAAAAATAATTTATTAAACAATCTGAATTATTGTGTTTCAATTAAAAAATGGTCAGCAATAAACTCAGACGAAAGGCCATAATAAACATAAATGCTGATTAAATGTGCAAACATTTAAGCACACAGCGTTAGAGAGTGTTCTTAAAATGGTAGCTGAATCGGTATGTGATAAATTTAATATTAATGTATGGGACTTGCCAGCCATCGTGCCATACGAATGCGAGAACTCTCCCTTTATCGTGCAGAATCAAAAGTTGCATGCCGTATACGCAATGTTGTAACGTATACGTCGCATCGCCGGGAAGCCAAAGACAATCGAAAGCGCACACAAGGCAAGCTTTCATTCATCGCCGGCATTCGTGTCTTTCAGGGTATAAAGCGATTATAAAAACGTTTAGAGCCGTCATTCTAAAGACCGTAATCTTGCGATTATTTATCGCATTGTTTTTTTTTTTTTTTGCTGTTTTGCTCTTTTAATTAATTTCACCGCTCGATGTTGTGCTGGGAAAAACAGTCACTGCCGATATTACAATGCAATCAAATGGCATCCCGAAATGCGTGCCATGAAGTGTTAATAAAAAGAAAATGAACTGCTAATGGCCATTATTATGTCAGTCATTAAAGAATATAAGTGAATGAAATATTTAAAAAAGCAAACAAAATTAAAGAAGAAATATTGAAAGGCAAAATTACTTTCAGTACGCGTTCAAAATGAAACGATAAATTTACGGCTTCGTTTCTGGTGCCATCGAAATTGTTTACTTTTAATTGCATTTTACTACAAAGTGTTTTTTCCTCTCGTTTCAATAATTATGATTCTGCGATAAGTTGAGTGCTATTTAATTTAATTTAATTTAATTTAGGAAAAAAAATCAATGAAATGATAAAATAAAAACCCACAAATTTATAAAAAATTATAAAAAACAAATTCGAATTCAAAATTAAGTTCATTTCGCTCAAATATCGTGAAACTCATCAAGTCATCTTAGAAATGAACCCAAAAAATTCAGGTCATTGGCATTTTTGAACTACTTTTCGCTCAGTAAACGTGCGTCCAGAAATGTTTTCAAGTTAGCTAAAGCGGAACTTGCAGGGAATACAAACAAATGAAATTTTCTTGTTGCTCCATTGAGTTTAGTTTTACTTTCAAGTTGATTTATTCACTTTCTTATTGGGAACTTACTGGCAACTTTTCATTATTTTCGCTAAAAGTTTTCCATTTTTGAAGCAAAATTGT
Source organism: Chlorops oryzae (assembly GCA_020466095.1). NCBI lineage: Eukaryota > Metazoa > Arthropoda > Insecta > Diptera > Chloropidae > Chlorops > Chlorops oryzae. The sequence goes on from CM035807.1 coordinate 104,600,514, forward strand.
TTGTTTTATAAGATATTTTTAAAGAAAATAAATAACTTTGGTTCTAAAAGATTCATCTTCTTCACAGAAATTTGCATTGAAGGGTTTTTTTTTTTACTGAAAATTTCTTTTAATCTATGACTAGAGCTGACGGCCTCTGTTCCGTAGTTGGTTGAGATGCGAACTTACGAAGCAAGAGACTTTAGGTTCAACTCCCAGCTCAAGCCGTGGATGTTTGTGTCGGTTTTTCTATTTCTATTTTTATTTCTTTTCCCATTATTCGTGGTATCACAACGGGTCAATGTGAGGCCAAAGTGTATCACCCTTAATGGTGGCAGCCAAATTAAACACACCTAACCTATGACTAGAGCTGAGAAAAAAAAATGTGCAAAAAAACGGGGACGTGAACCGGTTTTGAACCGAACCGGGTTTGAACCGGCAAACCGCTTTTATCTACTGACGAACCGAGCCATTATCCGAACCAAAGTTTTGAACCGAACCGAAAACCGAACCCCTTTTTGTGAAGGTTCAGGGTTTCATTTTTGAATGCCTCTATGCACCGTGGTCGCTCCCATAGGCCAAAAATAAAAAAATCGAAATCGATAATCTTATGAAATTAGTATCGATATGAGTAAGGTAACCACCACGAACTTTTTATTGTGCAAATTTTAATCCTAAATGGTAAAAAATTGCGTTAGAAGTGGGAACACGTGTTAACAAATTTTGTCAGTCAGTTGAGAAATACCCGAACCGAAACCCCGGTTTCAAGAAGTAGTTGAACCGGTTTGACGAACCAATCTAAAAGTTCAAACACAGCAAACACACCGCCAAACCGAACCAGGAAAATTTTCCACCCGGTTCACGTCCCTGCTAAAAATGAAAAAAAAATGCGTTGAAACCCATGAGAATATGGTGGACAAAGTCTTCCAGCTCATTCCTCTGAAAAATGTCTTTAAGGTCTTTGTTTTATAAGGTAAAACTAATTAAAAATATTTCCATTTGAAAGGTTTTTCTTCGTATTCAATTTGTATGCAATTAAAAACTCAATGCCAGGTACATTAATAAAACAGCAAGAAAATATTTAGGCAATTCAAAAATTGTTTAAAAATCCCTTTTAAATTAATTCCCAGCTAAGATGAGTATTTTAAGATATAAGTCAAATATTTGAAGAATATTTTCCATTTACCATCTTTTCCGAGCCCTTTCTAGGATCGTTCGCAAGAAATCCTTAATACAACAATCTAAATGAGAACAGAAAACTTTATTCCTTCATTTTGATCTAAGAGATACCAATAAAATTCGTTTAAAAAAAAAAAATATTAATATTAATTACGAAAGCAGGTGAAACTGGCAGGACGAAAATTCGCATTGTTAGCAAAAATACAGACACGCAAAAAATTAATCAATGAGAAATAGCTTTGTATTTGTAATTAATACACTGTGTTTTTGTATTTCCATTGTGAACTCCTTATTTTACTAAGTAACAATATTGGTTTCAAGGACTACCAATTTGCCAATTCGGCAAATTAGTTTCGAAAATAATTGCCCCTGAGGAGTGGTATCTATTGAGGGTATCTTTTCGTTAAGAGCTCCCAATGAAAATTGCTTTTTAAAGTCATGTGTGTTGCGGTTACACTCCTATATGCAGCATTAGGATGCTGAACACATTCTCGTTTGATATGCGAAGTTCCTTTGTCGGTAAAGCTGCGGTTGTGTGATTATCAGCGAAAACATTTATCAGCAAGAACACATTTCAACAAATTGTTATAAATGAGATATCAGTTAAGGAGTAATTTATGAAGCAGCAATTTCTTTTTCGTACTTGCAACGGATTCAACCATTTTCCGACCTCATGATCCTTAGATGAAAAGTGATATTTTATCTTGATACTGCCGTTGGGATTCAAAAACCGCAATTTGTGACCCCTTACTCAGTGAATAGTTTTGTGTGTGTGTGTGTGTGTATGAAAGTTTAACGTAAAATCTAAAGCATCCTTGTAAAATCTTATCGCTTTGCAAATCAATGGCCCAAGTTCATGAGGATTATTTCTAACTACATCGAAATATATCATGAGAGCATGGAAATTCGAAAGGGAAGCAAACTTTAAATATCTTCTTTCATTTTCTTGGTTCTTAATAGACTTGAACTTTGTGTTGATTCTAATAGGGAAAATGTTCAATTTTTGAACAGAAAACTTGTTTGTCTTCACATATTATTTCGAATATTTAAGCAATTTAAATAATTTTTTTTATAAATCTGAAACCAATGAAAAAATAATTGGAAAAGCTCTTTTAGTGCAATAAAAAGGTATGTTGAGCCATAAGCGCCATTTGTACACTTTCAGGTATAGCACAAACAACTCTTGATAACATTTTGATAAGCAGTGAGTGGCCAATAAAATTAAGTCTTAATCGTGCATTAAGTATTGTTTTTTTTTTGTTTTTTTTGGGAAAAGATTGCTGCCTCAATAGAAATTAAGAATTTTTTTTTATTTTCAAGGATTTCCTACGTTAATCAATCTAACTTTTATGTTGATTAATACCCATCAAGTTCGATGTGTATTCAATGACCACACAATCATTGGCTGTTCCATCGATTCCCTTTCGGTTTTCCTTTAACACGAATTGCTTCGTTCCTATTTTCCAGCGCATAAATTTTATGCTTCCACACGCACGACTTTGTAAGACTGTCGATCTGTCAGTAGCTAATTTTTCAGTCAGCAAGTGAGTCGTTTAATCACTCAGTGACTCAGTCAGTCAGTCAGTCAGTCAGTCAGTCAGTCGGTCGGTGAGCCATCGTGTTGAGGAACATCGTCCTATGCCGTAACATTTTAAGTAAATGGGACAGACAAAGCCATAACACATAGAGATGCAAAGAGAAATTGCGGCAAAACGGCTTCTACGTGAATCCGAAATATTCTTGGTACGCTTGATAGCAATCCACGAAGCTGAGATATTCTATAAGGATAAAGCCGACGCCAGACAATAATGGTAGCGATAACGGTTCCTCAACTAATGCAGCTGAGACCTAAATTTCCACGTTGCGGTTAGCCACAGAGTGTTTGCTTCTTAGTGGTGTGTTCAAACCGTAAATGAAAATTTGTTGGACACTTTTTTTTTATGATGTCCTTTTTTTCTTGGTTATCTGTTACAAAATTATCTTTTTTCCCTCTCCATTTATACAGAAAGTGAAATCATTAGCATTTGAAGCCAAGTTCAATGCCATTCAACGCTGTAACAATGCTTTTTAACAAATTGGAAAACTCAAAAGGTTTCAAAGGAAAAATAAAAAATTATGACCGAAAGGACGAATTGGTTTTTTTTTTTTTTTTTTGTGCCCAAACGTCGTTGACATGACCACAGCACACCACACACACAACGGGAATGAACTTAAAATTCAGTTCATTTACTTTCAAAGGAGAGAAGAGAAAAGTGTTTCAGTAATGTCCTCTGCAACCAATGACTGAGAAAATAAGTTTTTTGGATCAACTTCTAAAACGAAGGCGAATTTTCAGGATGACGATGAAGGTTCAACAAAGTGATTTGCTTATTGTTCGAAAGCTGCTGAAGACAATTTTTCCTATTATCGTAAAGTATTATTTTTTTTTATGAAAAGAAAATATAGCCTATAAAGTTAAATGGTGGAAATATTCTGCAAAATATGCTAAAAAAAAAAAAGACTTTTGAAGAAAAAAGTTTCATTCGGTAATTAAAATATGGCAAAAACTTATTTTTCTCATCCTTTACCTTTGTCCACATTGGGATAGCAGAGCTTTAGTCTGAATACAGATAAAAGAATTTAGGTGCTTCCGCAGTGGAAATATTGCTTTATCACATTTTCAGGTATTTTTTCATATTTTTCCTGCAGGATACATATGTCGTTCTGGTTATCCTGTTGCCAGAGTGGCTACATGAGTTGTTCAGACAGTTGTTGCGCTCTGCGAAAAAAAAGTCAATTTTCACTGATTTTCTGGGTGTGCTTAATGGGACTTCAAATGTGATTCCTAAGGCTTATAGGACAGCGGTTTAAATTCCATTATTTTTCTCCCCTTAACGTGGATATTTTAAGTAGTTTTAATTTTCAATTCTTTGCCAAATGATAATATTCTTTATGTTGTATGTTAAAATCCCTTCATACGATCAGACATTTTTTTCTCAATTTTTTCCTATTCAGATTTTCCACATCCACCAACCTCTGTTCTATATTTGATTTTTTAAAGGAATAACTATGGAAATAAAAGCCGCAAAAAAAAACACACAAAAAAGTAGTTCGGCTCACCTCATCGTTATTGAAGCAGTTACTCTACTTCAAAGCTATAAAACCGCAATTGGCTTTTTTGCCTGAAAATTTCATGTGAAATGAAAAACTTAATTTTTGGTGCGTTTTGTATTCATGGTGCTTGCATAAATGACCATTTTGCGTTTTTATTGCAGTGGACTCAGGAGGTACTCATTTATATTACCTTCCGCGTCCTACAATTTTTATGTCTCTTTTGTTTTTTTTTTTTTTTTTTTTGTTTCGAGGATATTTGCTTTTAGTGTGTACAATTTTCGAGGCTCAAAGTATGCAACACAGAGAATTATATTGTCATAAGCACAAAAGCAGTTTCCTTGGATATGCCCCCACTCATAAAAAATACAATTTGAAATTATAATTAACTTATTTTCTGACTTCTTGCAGTGTTTTCTTTTTTTTTTACTGAAAAATAAATTTAGGGGAATACTTTAAGTAGATAAAATTTTTGGTTTAAATTGTTTAATTTCAAAATCCCAAGTTAATTAATTTGAATTAATTGGTCTGTCTTTTCAAATGTCAAAAAGGAAGAAAAACTTGATTTTTAAGCAAATTATGTGTCCCAAAAAGTGACTACCTCATGATAAATGAGTGTACACGTTAATGAGTCAGGGCTCTCCATTTCTTTTCATGGAAAACAACACGTAGTAACTACACTACCTAGGAAATAAATTAACATAGCTTAATCGTATTCTTCGTTAAATATTACTTAAATAATGAAATTTTATTTCTTTTAAGTAAAATATTAGGCATTTCAGAGGTCCTTTATTTAATTCTCAAAAAAATTCAAGAGCTCTCTTCGTATAGCAGGACATTCTGGGATGAATTTGTTGAATTTTACAATGCCGAAAGCGGCTTCAATGAATTTATGCCAATGCTTTTTTAAACTGATTTACATAGCTGCCTTTGCATAATCTGGTCTTAATACCATAAGAAAGATGCAGATGAGATTAACCCCTTCAATTGAATTTCATAATTTTTTTGTCCAATCAAATTTTCGTTGAGAAATCTTCTTCCTGCGAAAACTTAAATCACTTGTTGCCCTTTGAGTTAAAAAAAAAAGGAATGTTTCATTTGAATAAAGCCCCATATTTGTGTACGAAGAATTGAATATTAATGGCGCTTGATTGCTCCATACACCTGCTCTATTGCAAAGGGGAAATTGCAAATTATGCCCCAAATTCTCAGAAATTAGGATTTGAAATTTTGGAGTACGCAAGTTCGAATCCTTTTCTTTATTTTTTTGATTATGAAGACTTTTTTTTGGCTTCGAAAGTTTATTAAATTTTTGCCATATCAATTTTTTGTCATAGCCTTTTTCATGTTAATAGATTTTAAATAGTTGAGACCTCTTTAAGTGGGTACTTCTTCAATTATACGCCTTACTGCTCTTGTGATTTGTTTATCTCTCTTCTGTGGATTTTTCATCAAAATTGATATTATCATCTACATGCCAGTGCTTTCTCTGTATCTTTCAATCAGGCAACTGAAGATAGTCATTTTATGGAATTAATTCTCATGAAAACAATTATTTTATCCCATTTTTGTGGTGGTTTCAGTTTGAAGTTTTGAGGAGTTCCTGTGTATAGACTTAAATGAGTACTTTGCGTAAATACCATATCAAATAACTCCTGAATCGTAGACAGTACCACCATTGTATTTCAACTACAATTCAATGGGGTCAAATGTCAATGTGCTAAGTTAAGGGACTCAAAGGCTATTCGAGCCTTTAAACAGGAGTAATTTCTCTGTAGAGATTTCTATGCGGATTCGATTCAAATTATCATATCGCAATTTTTTTTTTTTTCGTTGTTAAAAATGTTCACCATTTATTGGATTAACCACAACAAGTTCTTTTTTAATCTAAAGTGAGTTTCATAGAGTTTTTTCTTCTTTCATTTCAAGTTTCTATTTGCCAATCTTGGGCTATTTTGCAAAACTTTCATTGAAGACGAATGATATGCCAATGATGATAATTTGAACAGCCAATGTGCGTATGAGTGATGCTATTTAACGTGCATAGATAACATTAATCATACGTTGTGTATTTAAAGTTGTTTAACTGCTTCCGAATTGAGGAAAAATAGCTCATTTGAATAAGCCACAATCAGTGCTTATAATTCTGTTCTTCACATTCTCGACAATTCAGCAATGAAGTAAATGGATTCGTTTTTCCAATCAAATAATGAAAACTTTATTGCTTAAAAATCGCAGACCAACACCGAGAGGGAAGTCCAGATCGGAGTTAAACTTTTGGATAAAAATAAATATTTTTCTCATTCCATTTTTCTTTGCAATGTTGTCGCTTCCAATTGATGATTGTGTCGTACACATGTACCCACATACATATTTATTACGGTTGAGAACTTTGGCGTCGCCGTTGTCTCCAATTAGTCAGGACAACAATTATTATCCACTTGTTGTCAATAGTGTTGTTGTTGCAGCTGCCCTTTTTTTCAAGTGCCATTATTGACGCAGGCTTTGTGATCGTCCTCTTCCTTTTTCCTCTTTTTTATACCGCCATCCGTATTGCTTCAATTTATTTAATAGGCGTAATTTCTGGTGTGCCAAGAGCTTCGAGTGGTGTCTGCTCTCGTTGAGCGAAAGGGGCTTTAACAATTTCTCTGATGTCGCAACAAAAAAAAAAAAAAAAATGTTTTACCTTTAAATATATAGTAAAATATATTAAAGCAAAATTTAAAAACTGCTTTAGGTATACATATTTTGCGTTTTCTTTTTATTCCCATATTCAGGTCATCGTTTTATTTTTGATCGAATTGGACGAAGGGAAAAGTTTATAAAATCATTTCTGTTCACTGTGGGTAGGCAAACGTAGTGAAAGGACATTTTGCTGTTTTGCCTTTTGGCATCAGAAAAGCGGAATATTTTTAAATAAAATTGGAAGAAAGAATTATCATGATTAAAGCCCAAAATCCAATATTGCGAGAGCACGATGCGAGAGTACGCGACGTCACGAAAATGTTTTCCGTGACGCATTTCAATCTCCAATGAGAGTTTTGCGTCTCGCAGAAGATAGCATAATTTCGCTTATAGTAATGCAATATTTGAACCAAGTACCAATCTAACGAGTACCGAGTACTCATAAAAAATATATGTTATCACTTGAGTTTAAATTTTAATTCAATGCTTTCAAAATGAACCAAAGCTCGCGAAATATTTTAAAAGCTCTTTTTCACGGAACAGTGAACCGTTTTTGTTTTATTAGTTTAAATGAGTACCTACCCAATAGCGAGTACTCAAAAACTAGCTACATCATTAACCTAATTGCCTCGCAACGAGAAATATTCAATTTTTCAAAATTTTCTCGCTACGAGATCTCGCAGTGCGATACATTGGAGCTTGAACCAAATGATTGAATGTATTGAAATTTGTGTGCGTCTCGTCTCGGGCTCTCGCAATATTGGATTTTGGGTTTAATTCAAAATTAAAAACGATTTCTAAATCACATCCTTTGATTGGCGTATGGACTGGACCTATTCAATGGCGTATAAAAATAATTAACTTGCCTTTCAATCATTAAAATGGACTTTTATATAACGGATAATAATTATGTATATCATATGGAAAATTTCTGTCATTTGTATATGTATACGTAAGTGTACGTGTATATTTTACATATATAAATGTGAGAGCCTTACAATTTATTGGTGTTCTCAATATTTTCGCAAGGCAACGTTGGTTTTTCATAGATGGGTTCGTAAATTAAAATAATTATATATTTTTCGGCTTTTTTTTTTTGTCTTAATAACAGAAAAAGTGTCAGACAACATGAGTGCCGGAAAAAACAAACTAAAATGAAAAACGAATAGAAAAAGAAAAGAAAAGAAAACAACAACAACAACGACGAAAACCAAAATGAAAGAAAACTGTCAAGAATGTCAATTTGTTAACTTAAAGCTCTTAACGCAAATTTTGAAAGACTGACTCTATGCCTGCTGCACGTCTCTCTGTATTTGAATTTCGAAAATTCCCCTGACACTGATATATTTTATGATACATCACTTGTAGTGTGTATCATCATCTTGAGATAGTTTTAAACCGATGCCTCGACGACAAAAATTCCACCGAGCACTCAAAAATATTTCGTTGTCATTCAGCCATGGTTTCGTATTTTCTTATTTTAAAACACTTTTCAAAGGGCCAACGATGTATTAACATCCAAGTTGTCTTAAGAGAGAAGAATGTTCGTGAAAAAAAGAAATGTTTTTTTTTTTTTTTTTTTCTTGTATATAAATTATGTTCAATCTAAGACGATGAGGAACTTTCGTGGTCGAATTCTTGGCAATAAGTCTACACAAAATTCTTTTCAATGCGTATCTTTTGTTGTTCGTTTCAATTAAAATAAGTCATTTTTCGTCATTCTTTGGCAGTTTCATTAGAAACTATTTCAATTATGTCACGTTTTGGTATTGCACAGCGTTTCACTTGCCTCTGCATACGACCGTTAAATGTTGATTTATGCCGAAAGACTTGAAAAATAAAACAAACATTTTTCTGAACGAATCACAGAAAGCTCGCAAAAATTGTGACAAACGTCTTGAGTCCTCTCGTCTAAAAATGTCAAATTAGACATTGGGTTCCATGAAAGTTCCAAGTTGAAGAACATTCTTGATGAATTCCATTGAAAACTTTTGAAAATAAATTGAATTTTTTTTATATATTGGATGGTTTCCCTTAAACGTGCATTTGTCTTCGAAAACTTCGAAAACTCGTAAATCAAGACAAGGCTAAGAAATTAATGAAAGGCCTTTTTTGTATGAAAAATTGTACACTTTTCTGCTTTTTCAATCTTTTCACTGTTGAGGGAATACAAAAGACTCGAAACTGTGAACAATTTTAGTCTAGACTCTAGATGAGGGCACTCCAGTCACTTCATATGAGCTTTTTTTAATGGAAAAATGCTTTGCTTATATCTAATAATTAACCCTTTATCGCAGAATTTTTGATAAAATATATGATATAAGGTAATTGTTGAAGCCTTAAGGGTGTTGTATCCTTGGCGAGGCTGTTTTTCGATCATTTTTAAAAGTCTTCCTGGCAAAAGCGAAAAGAGATTTTTTTCTTGTTGTGTTCAGAATTGTTTAAAATTAGAAAAGAAACGCTTTTTTATGTGAGGGCGATTCAAATGTTCTTGGCCGATCAAAGTGGCCGTCAAGGTGTAGTGCTAGCGGACATGATTTCTCGTCTCACAGTTGTCCGAAATGAAAAAGAAAAACTGGGTTCCAATTAGTATAGATGTCATCATGGCCGGACTCTCAAAAATATTTTTGAAATTTTTTTTTTTTACAAAATTTCGGTCATTGAAAAATTATCCACTGATTTTGGGTATATTTTTTTGTAGTTCAGTGTAAAAAAAATTGTAAAAAATTTGTTTAAGTTCTGACTGAGGGTCCGGCCATAATGGTGACAATTCTGCGTCGAAACCACTTTGTTTCATTAAAGTCGGTCCAGTTGAACTGGAGAAATCGTGGCCGCTAGTTCAAAAAGTAGTTTCGAGATAGATGCGTTTCAAGTTTGAAGTTAACGTAAAAACGCGTTTTTTTGGGCAGAGCTTGCTCGACAAAGACGGCTATATCTTCTAGAACTATTTTGGACTTCAAATAATCCATTTAGCACGATATTCTTCACATATACAATCAATTAAAAAATGGAGAGAAAAATCGAAAAAATATATAAAAATAATTAATAAAAATATTTTAAAATTTTTGTTAATATACTATTCAGCAAAGCGATAGTATACTTAACCATTGCTTTGTTTCTATGGCAATGTTTCAATTTCAAAAAAAACACACATTCATTTGCATTCAAAGGGTTAATAGACCATTTTACCCTTTAACAAAATTAAAACTAAAATTTCTTCTTCCACTCTATGTCCTTCGAATGAAAATCATCGTATTTGACAAATATGAATATCATAGTATCAACAAGAGGGACAATTCCGCTCCGGCAACGGACAACAAAAAACAGTTGCACTCCACATTATTGCGTCATGAATGCTCCCATTTGCGTGCTTCATGCTGGGCACCGAACAAAATAGAACATAATGTGTTACATCCAAAATGTTTTTGATGTCTTTTCCTAATGAGACACGAAAGTCAAGTGCTCTCAACATTTTTGCTGAATTTGAAAAGGACAAATTTTTGTGATTTCATGGAACGAAAAGAATTGGACAAAATAAAAATAAAAATAAATGAAGAAAAAAAATCAAATGGACGCCAGACACATGCTGCAATGAATAGTAGTAGTAGCACCAACGAACATCCTTTCATGAAATTCAAAGCGAATAGCTGCCATCTTCTGTCGCAGAGAGCATGATTTAGACGTTTCGAATGTAAAATTAAGGCTTTCATTTCATTTCTAGGCAGAGCTTGACTGAAAACGGAAAAGTCCGATCTGGACAGTCAGTAATTTGCATATGTGCACTGCAGACGAGCTTCAAATGCACAATTTGCATGAGGATTGTTTTTTTTTTTTTAGTTCAGTTTAGTTTGAAATGTTCAACTTTTTCCTCAAAATATCCTTGAAAATTCATGCCTGAAATTTAAATGTGAAATAATTCGAGATACAAACTTCACGAAATAAAACCAAGTGCCCTGTTGTCCTTAATGAGTTTAGATGTTCTGCTGTTTTCTCTTGCAGTGCTATGGAATGTCAAAAAAAAAATTACATAATACACTCCTTTTTCTCTCTGCGCCCTCATGTTTAATGTGTGAATTTGATTTGGCTATGAAACATAACCCAATTTCACTGAAATAAAATTAAAGGAGTACGAAAGTGATTGTCATAAGATTTAAAGTTTTCACAAAATGAATTCATTATTTTCTCATGTCCTTTACAATTTTGGAATATATATTTATATATATTTTAATATTTTTTTGCAGGATATTATCTCACTTTTTTTTTGTTGTAAGGACGATGTCATTTCCTTCTCCCACTCCTTTTTGTTAGCAAGCAATGACATTGTGTACACAGTGCAGAATGTAACAAGAACCCAAAACAGCAAGCATGTCGAGATATGGAAATTCGTGAAGAAACGTGATTGCGGTACATACAAAAGAGCTGCGATGATTTTCGTGTGAACAAAAGGATCAACCACACACCTCAGACAGCTCCGACATTAACTCTTTCGACTTACTCACCCTTTAACACTAAAAGAAAAAAAACAAAAAAAAAAAAAAAATCCAATTTTCCGTCTCACAAAAGAAGCAGAAGCAAAAGTCTGGGAAAAGCAATTTCGCTGGGCGGTTAACCAAAAATCTTTATCACGCAAAATATTCTTATCATTACATTATGAAGAAACGAATTTATGTTTCCAAGTATGTATATTTTAAGGTAAAAGCCAAAAGAAATTCACACTCAATGGGTACGAAACTGCATTATGCAGCATAAGGTTGCCTCAACTTTGTTCTGTGCTCGGCTAGGGTCGGTTATGTCGTGTGGTTCGTTTCTGTGCTTTACTCAGGTGAAGCGATAGTTGAAGGGCAGCTGCTGTTGCTATACCTTAACTTATTTCGAGAATTTTGTAGGTATATGAGAGATTTTCTTCTTGGTGGGCTGCACTCAAATTGCTTTAGAATATGAATATTACCAGATATAGCATAATATCCTTAATTACCTTAGAATTTCCATTGACGAAAAGCGCATTTTCGAATTTGTTGCGAATTTTACAATCGATTTTGAACTTGATTGCAACAATATTTCATGGAAATTGATTCCACTCGCAACATTATTTCACTCAAATGGCTTTTGGTGTCGACAACGAGGAAATTCTTTGTGGTAATAAGGCCGATGGAATGTTTTGGCAATTGGCAACGAGGACGATTGCAATGCATGCAGAATAAATCGATAGCATTTAAAACTTCCACAAAGGCATAATAATATTCGCTTCCTTTCTGACCTGTTCGATATTTGTGACAAAGGATATCGCTGTAAGCTGATTTTCATTGTGTTTTTTTTTTATTATTTTTTATTTTATTTTTTTATATATTTTTTTTTTTGTTTACTGGGGAACCGGATTACTTTGTCCTTTGAGCTTTCGATTTTGTGTGTGTTTTGTATTCTTACCTTTTCTGAGCCTTCATTTCACTCAATTTGCGTATTTTACTTTCATTTTCCGGATCATTCGGTTGATTTATTCCCCCACGAAAGGCACTTTTTTTTTATTTGTAATAAAATTCCCCAACACTCTCCTAAATAACCAAAAAAAAAAAAAACCAGCTCGATCCTTAACTCTCAGGGGTGTATTTTGCTTTTGAATCCACCCGCTTACGACGAATAAATACGCCGAGCAATCGTCATCACACTGGCATGCCTTTTACTATTGACGAAGCGGATATTGTTTTCGTGCCTCTGGTTTTTTTTTTAAGAAGCCACAGCTCTGCAGGATTTATCACCGCGCTCTGCATTTTATTGGAAAAAATATTGTTTTTTTTTTCTTCTCTTTGTTACATACTGGTTTTATGATTTTCTCACACCGCACAGCATCGCATGAAAGTGAATTCTTACGTGTGAGACTCACACGGGATATTTAGAGTGCCTTCTATAGGTAACATACATTGCTGAACTGCTTGAATGCGGTATTTTAAGCTGTCGATTTTTCCTTTTTTTTTTTTTTTTGGTTTGTTTATTTTCAATTCATCGGTATTCATGTTAGTTTGCTTTCATTTCAAATCGAAATGAGTATTTTCTCAATGTCTTTTAAGTTCAATTCAATGCGGTAAGCTAAAATAATGAAAACACCAGGTTGAGTGTGAATTTAGTTTACGCTTTGTTGAATTCCGATATCAAAAACTATGAATGGAAGTGTGTGTGTGTGAGTCTGTAATGAGTTTATGGGGTATTCTGCTTCCAGCTTTTCCTTGAACAAAGATGTTGGGGATAATAGACTCTCAGGAACGAAGAGGATTAAAATTCGAAAACGTTCGTATGAGTGCATGTGAAAAGTTTTAAGGCTCAAAAACGAATAAACCTGAAGCAACATGCACTTGAATTGTGGAATTTCTGGAAAATTTCGAGTACCCACATACATAGGTATTCAGAAATTTCACATCGAAGAGAACCGATCCCCTGTTCATTAAGAAGTGAGTGTGAGTTTTCCTTAAAAGGATAAATACTTAAACCATTTTGAGCTGACAACAATAAATTTCCAATTTTTTTATTTTGTCGGTAGAAACAAATCGACCAGTGAGTCAGAGCAAGAAATCAGGTCAAGTTGATCAAATTTCTTCAATCTTTTGATTGCCGATTGTTGTTGGTTTGTTTTTTGGTCTTCATACAAAGAGTCTGTGTAAATGAGCAAATCCAATCAACGAACGAAAAACCATCTCTCGCTCTGTTTTCGGGTACACGTTAAAAACGAATCGTTATACAGAATATATTTTTTTTTTTTGAAAATATACAGCCCTATTATGATTGTCGACTACTGATAGAGATAGAGTAGTCGACAATCATAATAGGGGTGATAGTTTTCCAAACTAAATGCCTGATATGCGACTAAGTAAAAGAAGTAAAAAAAAAAAAAAAAATACAAAACACTGATAGAATTCATTGAATATTCTAGTTGATACATTAAAAATTTTTTCAGTGCATTTCTCAACTCTCTCAAGTACACATACAGTCAAAGACTAAAGTTTAAATACACCCCATAAAAACCAATTTTAAGCAAAGCGAAGCATTTCAACACAAATCAAAGTATGCAGTTTATTAAAAGACCATATCGCACACCCTCTTCTAAGGAGACACAACTCAAAATTTCTCATTTTTCAGAAAACGCGAAAAACAAAATGCGTCGCAGTGTCAATCACACAAGAAGAAAGGCATTGACCGGGGTTTTTCGGCTTTTAATAATAACAAATATGGAATAGAATTTTTCGTGCAGGTAGAGAGGGGAACTATGATCAAGTTCCATGTGTTAACTCAAAATTGACGATTTTTGAGTTGTGTCACCTTAGACCAAGGCTTTCTTTGAGGTTCTTTTAAAGATTCTTTGGTCTTGGAAATGCCGTACTCAATACAATTTGAGTTCTTAGCAAACCTTAAAGTTTTTCCACAATCGTGACATCAAAAGGGACTTAAATGAGGTGTTTTGGACCGACTACAAAGTCAGACGTGGAGCATAATAAAGCAACAAATCCTTGGCTGAACGCCTTCAACTCTAAGTACCTACCGTGAGCTCTCTACTTGCGGATATCCCTCTCAAATGGACATTTTTTGAGATTGATCTAACATAGTGTTTCTGCTTCTCACAGACATCTCTGTTAAACGGACATATTTTTCGGTTCCGTAGGAGTACGTTTAGGAGGAAGAACATTAAACTTCCGAATCGGATTTTGGCGTCAAAATTTTTTCAAGAAACGGATTACAATTAGTCTACTTTTGGTCTAGCTCCAAACTGGACCAAAAAGGACCAGTTTTTTTTTTTAATTTTAGTGCTAAAATTCTTAGAAATTTTCAATTATTTTACTTTGGGAGCCATTTTGGTATGGAAAAGGTCCAAGGTCGATGGTTAAACCGCTATAAGGTATAACAAATGTACCACAGATTTGAAGTAAATTGATCGAAGATTTAAAAAAAAATTAAAAAAGCATGTGTTAATTGGACCTTTTTCATACCAAAATGGCTCCCAAAGTAAAATAATTGAAAATTTTTTCAGAATTTTTGACTTTGAGCGTTTATTTTTCACACAATAACTGCAGTTTTGACCATCAATTCAAATTTTGCGACCAAAAGCCTGTACAATTGCTTTCAAACCGCATTACAATTTTTTTTCTACAGTAGCCACTAGCGTGAGAATTGTTTTTCTGGACTTAGTGCAGAAAACTTTAAGGCCCATATATCCTCAGGGGTTCAATTTTAGACCCCCACCTCACATTACGATTTTTTGTTCATCTTGGACTCCCCTTACCACCCTGTAAAAGAATGTATCTACTGACGGGACACCCTGTATAAATTTTCATCCAAAGCGGACGAAATAAATTTTTCGAATTTTTTTGGTCCATAACTCTCTAAAAATCCTCTAGCCCCCACCTCCACATTTTTTTGGGTTAATGTCTTCTAATTGTTTAATATACCACTGTGGAAAATAAAAGCACTATCAAAGCACTTTTTCTCTGGACACGCCACTGTTTCCTTTATATTGCTTTAAAAAACATTTTCTACAACTATCATAAGATTAAAAACATTTCCATCTCTGGTCTAGGAAACATTTCGAAAATTTCATTTTGACTTTTGGCATTTACACAAATGACTCTTCAGAAATAAATTTTCCCACTTAAACTCAGTACTAAAAGCACTTTGAAAGCAAAGTGTTTATTTATCTAGAATTCGATTTTTTTTCTTTAAATACATATATACCCAACCTCAAAGGGATTTCCATACCTTACAATGACGTTTTCCGATATCTCGCGAGTATTGTTTACTACCGTATTTACATTATTCTTCTACATTCAAATATATAGTTTGTATTTTCAAGCTGAATGGCTTTGCTTGAAATGATTTTTCGATTTATTTTTCTACTTTTTTTTAAACATCAAAAAGAGAAACAAACAAAAAAAAAGTTCTTTTTCAAGAAACCGTGAATTCTTTCAGTCCAAGCGAAATCGAAACAGGTCCATAAAATGCTAAATAAACAAAAAAAAATTGTATTCTTTATAGTTTACAGCAACTTGACGCTTTCTGATTCTTGTGAGTGGGCGAACAAAGCCGGCACATTTTATATGCAAATCTGATGATCACGCCGAATTGAGTGCGTACCTATTTTATCTGAAAAAGGTACCTACATGTTAAAATTGAAGGACTTTTCTTTTGCCAGTCCATTTTATTTTACTCATTCAAATTGACATCATCTCTCATTTATTTTTGTCTTAAAAAAGTCTTTTAATATCAAAAGTGTGTGAATGCTTAAAATCTGGTTTCTTGTGGTCAAGTGTATGACAAGGTCAAGGTTGTCGCCGGTCGCTCATGCAGATACAAGTTCGACTTGAAGTAAGCCGCGTCCATTTCAAGCCCTTTTGGCATGCAAATGCAACAGATTCAACAAGCGTAATCATCATCATCGCAACCATCATCATCGTCATTACAATAATTTTCGCAATCATCATGTTTTTTGTTTTTGTTTTCGTATTCGTTTTTGTTTTGGTCTTCGGCAACACGACAATCAGCAACTGCTCGAGAACTTCTTAAACTGTCAGACTGACTTAATGGCCTCCGGCGTTTTGGGCTTGCTCTCGAGATTTAAATCAGTTTAGAGTCGTGTAAAAATGTTTCACCGATAAAGACTTGATTACCAGTTGTTGTTCGGTTTCGTTTTTTTTTTTTTTTGTTTTCAAATTGTTGTGAATATTTTATTAACCGTCTTCACAATCGTGATTCATGATTATCGTCATTATAAGAACCGATGTCGTGTGCCGCTTTGCGTTGCGTTTCTTGCATCTGATTAAAGAAGATTAAGCAAGACGGAAACTTTGGAAAATTTATGCAGATTTCCGTACAAAATCATTCTTGATTCTCTTTCCATCCCTTGTTGAAATTCCTACTAATCTCAAACTACTCCCAAACAAGTCACAAAAATACCGGGACTACCACCTTTTAATTTGCCAGCCAATGCCTTAACATTGAGCTGTAATTCGCTAATAACCACTCCCACATTTAACAGACCTCCTATGGTCAATTAGAGGTTATTGGTCCTATTTCTACTACTTTTTTAAATAAACCTCTCCTAGGCCACTTGTTGGTACTCAAGGTTTTGTTAGTTTTCATATAAAAAATACTCTTGACTAGTCACATTCCGACTAATCTCAGAGTACTCCCATTTTGGTAAGTTCCCCTCTTCAATAGCGGCAGGTCGTTTCTTGCCTTCTCACTTCTTTACATACCGAACTTAACTAATGATATTTTTTATTCTCTCCAACATTTGAGCGATATGAACTTGTCTCATTAAGTCTGGTTTGACAGCTGTCAGCGATGATAATTCTATTTTTGGATTGTTTATTTTTGTGCTCCCATTCGCTCTGGGAAACTCATGGAAATTTCCTTTGCCATTTAACACTAATATCTTCTTTTTTTTTACTTTTAATGCAATTGAGAGTATCTCGCAAGAACGCTTCAATAGCGGAAAATTAACCGACAAAGTACAGACGTAGGTTATTTTTTTTAGCATTTCTTAAAAAAAAATCAAAATCAAAAAAGAACTGATAAACGCAGGCGTAAGCATAACACAACGAAAAAGCTTCACACATCGAAGAAACTTTTGATTTTCATGCTCGTCTTTATTCACGAACTTTTCACATGAAAAACACTGAAATATCGATATTTAATGAAAAAGAAAAAGTTTTGCGAATATTTGAACATGATAAATGCACACTTGAAAACTTCATCAGCACTTTTAAATTTGTTTTTATGAATCATGGAACTTTCATCGTTCGAGCATGCACCAGCCTGTCAAACCAAGTCATAATTTAAATGAATTCAATTAAATTTGAAGGGAAAAATAAAACATCATTAAAGCCTCGTTGAAAATTAATTAGCGTCGATGAATTCAAGTGGCTTAAGGATTGAAGCCGGGATATAAAAATATCCTTTTTTTTGTTTCTCATTCATATTTGTAGTCATTTGTATGTTTGATTTGCTGTTGGATACGTTTGGATGAACACTTCTTCTTTGCTTAATTTGTGATTGAAAAGAGCCGGAGTTTCTCATTTGCAGCTTCAAAACGATGGAAATCATTCAACTCCACTAATGACACTTATCCAAATAAAGAATAATAGGGCATTTACACATACGTTTTAGCGCTACTCGTTTAAGCTAAAACGACCAAGTCAAAACGGGGTGTTTACATATGCGCATGTCGTTTTGTCATTTTG
Source organism: Chlorops oryzae (assembly GCA_020466095.1). Taxonomy (NCBI): domain Eukaryota; kingdom Metazoa; phylum Arthropoda; class Insecta; order Diptera; family Chloropidae; genus Chlorops; species Chlorops oryzae. The sequence continues at coordinate 104,618,666 of CM035807.1, forward strand.
TAGTTCTCTTTTGTTTTCTCAACACGTGAAATATGAGTGAATATTTTAATTTAGAAAAGAAGCAATGATTGAAATTGTGTTCGTTTTCTACATTGGTTGTGGAAACAACCTCACAATTTTCAAATTAGAAATTTCAATAACCATATGTTTTGCATTTTCATAGTGATGACACTCGGATTTCGATATTTTTATCAGTTATAAGCAGGATTTATCTTGTTTAGCTACTTATTTTAAATTAAAACAGGAAAGTTTCTCGTTTTAGTTTCGTATTAAAAAACGGGAAAAATCTAAGTTGTTTTAGTGCTAAAACGGGCAAAGTTACTAAAACGCGAATAAAACGGCATCTGTAAACGGCCTATAAGATAACATAATTTTATACGAAATAAATCAGAATTAATTATAATTATATAATTACTTGAGGGTTGAAATTTCCAGTATGCTGATTTAAAAGATTTGTTTCATCTTCCTATTTATATGCGATCGAAATTCTTTGTCAAAAATACCGAATACGTTCTTATAAAATTCTTCCACCTACCCTGTAGAAGATTGGAGTACTCCAGGGTATGGTCTAAGAGTACTCGTAAATGCCCCAGTACTACTCGCCATTAATTTCCTCCGCAATGCATTCAACTGACGGTTTTAACATTGTGCTGTCATTGAAAAATCTCTAGTCGCGTTTGAAGTAGTGTAGAAGTAGAGATTATGGGGCCAATCAAGTACATTTGATATGTTACGTTACTAGGAAAGGCAACGTCTCGGGCTGGAGTAGCGCATCGAAAGACCGGAGATTCTCGCGAATTTTTTTTTTTTTTTTGGATTAGATATTCAAAATTAATTATTAAGAAGAACAAAATGGATATAAAAAATGAAAAAAAGGGTTCTAAACTCATAGAAATATTTGAACAAGTTCTGAGACGTCAATGCACCAATGGCGAAGTCAGACAAGCCATGTGTATTTTATTTTCAATTTTTTGTATTTTTGAGTTTTACCATCCTTCCAAATTTTTTTCATCTACGACGGGGATCGAACTCGTGACCTTCAGATTTCTAGACCAACACTCTTCCATCTCTCTTTTACTCTCTCGTTTACCGTGCCAGTAGTTAGTCTCTACTCTCGGTATCTATATTCGTGCACTGGTTCTTTTTCCTATACTCGAGGACTACTCGCTTGAGCTCCAATTTACCCCAATCTCCTATAGGGTATTCTTCATTTCAAGAGCAAACTTGATCACAACAAACATAGTTAAAATGACTTCCCCGTTTGAACCAAAGTATCCTTACCACAACTGTCTGCAATTTTGCATGTGAATAGCCGTCTAAGCCATGCGCTCGGATATTAACATGTCATCAAACTTGTCGTTTAATTGTGCTGCAAAAATAGTAGGTAAGGATTTGAAATTCTATGTTTTTGTTGCAATGCTGACGATTTGTTGTGGTCGGTGTTTAGACAACCATAATGTGATTGTCATTCAAACATTTTGTTTCAAGTTTCTACGTATTTTTGCTCCTGATTTGAATGGATTTTGTCCATACAATGTGCATGAGATGTCCTATTTATTTATGCATGTTCTTTCATGCTCAGATGATCATTGTTGAGTGTTACAAACTGACAAAACAATTTTTTTTTTTTTTTGGTGCCAATTAAAGTTGTGTTGTTTGACTTAAATTAGATTCGTTTTGTCTATCATAGTTTGCGTAGAACAAGAAGATTTGGTAAATCGAAGAACATTGAATTAAGAAATCGAAGAATTTGTTTTGCTGGTACAGTAAAGCTTCCATAACTCGAATGGAATATTCCGATTGCGAATATTTTGTATAGAATTTCATTTCCCTAGATCGAAATCTCTATAGTTCGAACTATTTCTTTGGATAGTGGTGGTTCGAGTTACCCAAGCGACACAACTTGTCTTTAAACGGTCTTCAAGAGCGCTCAGAGACTAATTAATGAGAGCTTATGCTCTTAGAAAAGCTCTTTGAGCGCTCTTGAAGACCTTCTAAAGACTAAAAGGACGCAAAAAGGCGGGCTTAGGGGCCATATGAGAGTTTTTAGAGACTTGACAAAAAATCAGTTTTCTCTCTAGGATGTCTTTGAGAACTCTTTGAAAGATCTTTAAAACATCTTTAAGAGTTCTTTGAAAGACTGAATTATGATGTCATCATCAGTCAGTGTGCGTGATAGGGACGCAAATATGCTCATACGTTTTATAAAATATATCCTATTTCTTTTTCTTTAAGAAGAAACACAAAAGACGTCCTACATATTCAATGTTGGAAATATTTTGAACACAAAAGGACACGTGTAAAGATTATAATGTAATAAAAAATTATGAAAAATTGTATTGAAATATCTCGATTATTTGAACATAAAAATGAAAACGGAGATCAGTTCATCAGCTATATGATATATTCTACCCCACTAAATTTTCACGCGCCTTTAAAATATTAATGTTTTGTAAAAATTTTTAAGTTTAAAAATCGTTATTTTTTAAATTTTCTTTCCGTTTATTTTAAAATATATTCTGTAATAATAGAAAACTTATTTCAGGCATTTTCCCTTCTTAAATTAAAGTCAATATTTTCATAAAGCATAAAAAACTTTTCGTTGATTGTTTAGAAATAAATTCATGCAACTTCGTTCCAAAAAGATGGCGGATTTTCAAATGTCTTTTGAAGACCTTCTGAAAAGTTAAACAGCTCAATAGTGAGCAGACAAGCTTAGAGTTGCATCAGGATTTTTTTGTTTCAATCTAAATAACACCCCTGGTAAGAGTTGCATTTTTATTTTGCTTTTGTTATTTCTGTTCTCACTTGATAATGTCAACCCTGCGTAAATGAGAAAAATGTCAAAAACAAGCAATAAAATGTAAGACTCACTATTCCCTCTCAATAAGTTCTTTGTAAGAGTTTCCAAAGACGTGACGTCACTGAAAATTTCTGAAAGGTCTTTATAAACAGGATTATAGAGGTCTACTCTCACAAAGCTCTTTAAAATGTGTTTTGAAGAGTTTTCCTAATATGAATGTGTTAGCTCTTTGAAATACCAATATGAGAGTTTCCGAAGAGTTAAAAAAACGCTATCGGAAATCGGTCTTCGGACGCTGTTCAAAGAGTTAATTGAGAGCTTTCTAAGACATCCGATTTTTGAAGTATTCTAAGGACGTTTGAAAGAGTTTTTTGAGACAAGATATTTTTTAAAGTTTTTATTATACTTTTCAGAGAGTTTTCAAAGACATCAAGTTTTTCAAAGTCCTTCTAAAGAGCATTCAAAGAGTTTTATGTCTAAGAATACTCTCCAAATTTGATATCTGTGTCGCTTGGGTATGGAAGTTTGACTGTATATCTAACATACTGGGTTTTTTTTGCACATGATGAATCTTTTCACACTAGCATTACCTTCAATGCAACATGCTCAAAATGAACGTTTCCTTGTTTTCTTTAACCAATTTCCCTGCACCGGTTGCTGGTTGCATGTTTTCCTCGAGTATCTTTACTGCAGGAAACAACGTCCATTAAACGATTTAGACTATCACAGTTGGCGGAACGATAATTAATGCAAAAAGTTACACCAGTCAGGCAGTGTTGACTTTAATTGAAGCGCTCCAAGTGCTACCAGAACTTGCAAGTGATTTAATGACTGCTAACGAGTCGTTTGCGCTTTTCAATTATTCGCATAACATACATAGTTTGAAGTAATTAGTGTGCTCTTGAAAATCGAGGCTCCTATGGAATTTCAAAGCCGATTAATTCATTTCTTAGAAAAAAAAAACCAACTCCATTAATTTATTTAATTGTTCTAATCGTTTTTTGTACTTTGAATTGAATTGAAATCACATGAAAAGGCATTCTAGGTACGTACGTACATATGACAGTTTAAAAAAAAAAAAGAAAACTTCAATGAAAATTCCTATATCCTGTAAACCGTAAGGGACTAAGAGTCTCTTTCTCATTTAAACGTGATGACAAACAAAGATTGAATGGGAAAATTGCGCCAATGCCATTTGGCAGCCAATAGCGCAACCAAGTCTCATGCAACATTTAGGAAGCAATAAAAATGACATTTTCGTTTAAAGAATTTCCACAGAACCTCCACAAACACAGAAAAATAAATAAATAAAACAATAAAAAAAGGCAGTCAAGTACGTAATACGATTTACCAATGCATAAATATGACTAAACAATTCGAAGAACGTAGTTTCAAAATGGCCGGAGACGTGCCGCAGTGGATTGTGCTGCTCCTCGACTGTCTGACGTTAAATGCTTTCTTTACTTTGAAATAGACACGAATGTATGTAGGTTAGCCAGCCATGTGTGCGGTTTCCGAGGATAGTACGGAAGGATGACATTTTGGTTGACAGATCGCCATAGAAATAAACATGCAAAGTGTGCAACTCAAAATAACAATGACAGCAACAAGCTACGAAAATAAAATGGCAGACAAACAAGCACACACACACAGAGAGAGAGACATATGTATGCATGGAGTTATGTGTCTACGGGATGACTTCCTGTCGCGTGAGACTGTTTACTTCTAGTTGCTGCATGTTGCAACGATGACTGTCCCATATTCCTATATTCCTCTAATGTGTTTATAAAGTGCACCAAGCAGCGGGCCTAAAGCCAAACCATTTTCTGTGGCTTTGTATGTGGGTGGGTGTGGGTGTGAGTGTAGGTACCTCCGGATGTATTTGGCTTCACTGCCAAAACAGCTTTAGCCCGTTCCCCTCTGACACCTCGGTGTCGTTCTGTGTTTCGATTTTCCCTTTTGTGCTACATTAAAATATAATGACATGGCTCTTGATATAGTGGTTGTGATGGTGGTGACAGTGGTCGTTGAGCCTTATGCACTGGCCAATTTCATGTATCTTTGCGATGTAGAGATTGCGGTAGCAGAAACTAACATTCCATGAAGGAGTTAACAGGGGAGCGGAGGGCGGAGCAAAAGTTTAGCAAACTGATATAACTTTGGTTTCTAACCTCAAGAGTTAGTTTTTTTTTGGCAAGTAGGTACACGTTATCGCAAAAGGAAAATTAACTTTTTGTACAAATTTTTTGAGTGCTGCAAATTCAGACATTGTCAGTCACATGGACGAAGGAGCTTTATAGCATTCTAGTATATTTTTGCATGTATGTTTCTATATGTAAGCGACCAAGCAGCCATGGCTCGGAAAATGTGAAACACCGAAATATTTAAGGCTTATTTGTATGATTTATTGTGGGTAATGAGTATGCCAGGGAGCCCAAGACTCTTAAAGGAACTTGGCAGCGTATTTTTGGCAAACCGAAACGATTTTGGTCATTTTGAATTGTATTACATGCAGTCTTGGTGATTTGATAAGCGTTCGCTGAACTAAGATATGATTGAGATAGTTTGAGGCTTGCACATAAGTAAAATTTATACAAGAACATGGAATGGATATTGCTAATGGGTCATCACGGTAATAAAAAATTGTCTTCCTTCCATCAAGTCGGGAGAGGCATATTTTTCCGCCTTTTTTTTCCTTTATTTTCATATATGTATGTCCCCCCATTTTGATTTGTTCATTTAAACGTCCTTCTGCTGATGAAGGTTGAATAGATTCGTCTCTTTACACACCCAAAAAAAAGTTTACCCGAAACCATGGTAAAATGAACTCAATTTATAGGAAATTGATCATGATATGGCGCCATAGAAAAGCATACTCAAATTGAAACCAAGTTTTTCCTTAAATAGAGGAAAAAAAATTCTTTCACCTGAGTTCATTTGGAATTGAAATAAGTCTATATTTCCTCAAATGGAGTAAGTAGTTATCGATTATTTCTTCAAAACGAGAAAAAATTTCCTCAAAATGAATAAAAATTTCCTAAAAATGTGTACAAATTATTTCAAAATGAGTACGAATTTCCTAAACATGAGTAAACATTTCTTCAAAATAAATAAAATTTTCCTAAAAATTATTAAACATTTCCGCAAAATGAGTAAAATTGACCTCAAAATGAATACAAATTTCCTAAAAATGAGTAAAATTTTCTTCAAAATGAGTAAAATTTTCCTCAAAATGAGTAAATTTTTCCTCTAAATGAATAACAATTTTGTGATATATATAAGTTAGTTTTAGGAAATGTTTACTTATTTTAAGGAAATTTTTCCTCATTTTGAGGAAATTGTTATTCTTTTTTAGAAAATTTTTATTCACTTTGAGGATATGTTTACTTATTTTGAGGAAATTTTTACTCTACTCATTTCTAGGAAATTTTTACTTAGTTTTAGGAAATGTTTACTCATTCTGATGGAAAATTTTACTTATTTTTGGAAATTTTTACTCATTTTTAGGAACGTTTTATTCAATTTGAAGAAATTTTACTTATTTTTAGGAAATTCCTTTTCACGTGGAAAAAAATTTTCTTGATTTACGTAAATTCGTTTGCGATTGGAAGACGTTTGTACTCCATTTGAAATCGATACATGAAATTAAGTAAAATTTTCATTTATATGGGTAAATTCGTTTTCATTTTCAGGAAAATACTGTACTGAATCTAAGTTAAAATTAACTTCTATAAAAGCATTATTTCTTACAAATAAAAACGTTTTTCCTCCATATCAAAAGAAACTGCCCTCAATTTCATGTATTTAAACATACTCAATCCAAGGAAAAAGTTGAACTTGTTTTGAGTATGTCCTAATTTCGAGCTAACTTAAAATAAGTACGGTTTTACTACAACTGGGGAAAATTTCTCTGTTTGAAGTAAAATTTAACCAGATTTGTGGAAAATGCATTTACTCATATTGAGGAATTTTTTACTCATTTTAGGGACATACTTTTCGTTCAGTGCAAATGTACGTATACAATCAATCCAAGCACTTGCCCTTAATCTCTTGCCTGACCTTAATCTTCTTTTCGTTGTTGTTGGATTCAACTCAGCAAGCATTTAAATAATAGGAGCTTTTTTTTATAAGAATTTTAAAATATTATGACGCTTAATCCGAAACGAGTTCTAAATAAATGAAAAGTTAAAGGACTCAGATTATTTTCTGGGCAACTAAGACTAACAAGTGAGTTGGTTAAAATTTCTGCCTTATCGGTATTTAAATACTTAGAATGAATTTCTTTCGTCAAAAAAAAACCCACATTTCATTCATTCTTAAAATTGTTTAACTACGACCCGGAATCTTCTAATTTTTTTTTTGTTATCAAAAGAGATGTCAATGATCTTCAAGCGATCATTATAAGCATATGGAACATATTATGTATACAAAATGATTCTCAATGGCCTTAAACTTGTTACCTATCAGAAAACAAGATTGAACAGGTTACCCTCAAGTCAATTTTGTCAATGGAATCGCAAATCGCATGTATTTACATCTGCTTATCATATTCATTGCCTCGTTAAAATGCCATTTTGCTTCTTTTTTTATATTGGAATAATTTTAATATTTTATTATTTGCCCTTTTCGAGACTGAGCTATATTTAGGTGAACGAAAATATTATCTTTTCGAATCAGCTGATACGATCTGTCCAGCATATTTTGTATAAGAGTAGGTAGGTAGGTAGGTAGGTTGAAGTGGCTGCCACTTGGGTCGTTAATCGGCCCATTGTGATACCAAGGAGGTTTTTCTTGCGTTTGTGTGAGTGTATGTATGTCTTATTATGTAGTGTGCCCCTGTGCCGGAAATTGAACCTCGGACCGTGGGATCAAGAGCATAGCACACATCCCCTACGCTATCCCAGAGCCACTGTATAAGAGTAAGTAGTAACTAAATTTAGTTTGAGAATATAAGAAACAATTTCCTAAGGAAAATTTTAAGGTCTATCAGTACCGAACCTCAAGCCTTGAATAATTTCAAAGCCATTAAAAATTATTTTTTACAAATTACTAACAGCTCAACGTTGCGGAGGGCTTGTTAAAATTTTAAATGCAATAACGAACAATATTCCAGTGCATAATTAATTAGAGCGTAAAAACGCACGATGCTCTAAGGAAATTAACCACCGAAATTCTTGTTTATTTTGGTTTACTTTACCGTAAAATTAGGTTGTTTTAAGTAAATTTCGGTCTTCTCTAGCCTTGCTTGCCAAAACGCACGAATTGCTTCTGAAAACAATTTTAATGAGCCTCTTCACCTCTCGGAATCATAGCCGATTAAAGAGCTTTACGTAAATTAATATTTCGAGCTTTTAACTAACAAAATATTTTAGGGGTCTTCCCTTAAACGAAATTTTGTATGAAAAAATTTACACTTTTCCGATTTTTCAATAGGGAATACCCTATTTGATAATATTGGGGGTCTTCCCTTAGGGGCTCTCTCCAGTTCTGTCAGAAATGAAACAGAAATGAAAAACTTCATATAAAAAAACGCTTCAGAAAATTTCTGATTCATTTCTGAAGCGTTTTTTTATATGAAGTTTTTCATTTCTGACAGATCTGGAGAGAGCCCCTTAAACGTGAAAAGATCGAAAAAGCGGAAAAATGTCAAATTTTTCACACAAAATTTCGTTCATTATTTTCTAAGCCATCTTGATTAATGAGTTTTCGTAGTTTTCGAGGCAAATACACGTTTAAGGGAAGAGCCCCATTGTGAAATTCTTCGATGTGAGAAACGAAATCTTTTACTTGTGATTTGAATTTCATTACAAAATAAAGTCGTTTATTTTCTGGATTCATTTATTTGATCGTAATTTCCGATAATTATCTGAACTTGCTTCGATTCAGCTTTGGAAATTTTTCTTCTGTATGCCTTCGTCACGTGTTGAAGTACATCAGAAATTGAATTCTAATGAGATGACATGAGTTCGTTTTCACGATTCAATTAAGCTCGAGCATCCGTATTGGGAAGAAAGCTAAAAAAAAAAAAAAGATCTGCTTCAAGTAATAGATAAGAACTTTCATATCAGAGGCGGATTTAATAGTGATGGAGTCACAGAGGGGCGAGGTGAAAAAGAGCAATGCTTTATAAATTTAATGAAATTTGATTTTTAATTAAATATTGAAACTCAAGCCTTTCATTTATTTGCCTTTAGGATATTTATATCCTGGTGCTTAAAAATGCTGTTTAAAATATGAACATTACTTTGTTTAAAAAGTCGATAAAAAAACAAAAACCGATACAAATGTTTTTTTTTTATGAAAAACGATATGTATCGGAAGCCTTAAGGGGTTATTCTGATGTAAACGCATGAATTTTTGGAAATATTTTTTCTTTAGACAACAAAGTTTAATCATTTTGATTTTTTATACCTTTTCCGAAGGAAAGGGTATATTAAGTTTGGCACGGAGTATGTAACATACCAAAGGAGTTGCGATAGATATAGACATATATATATACTCTTGATCAGGGTGACAAGAGGAATCGATCTAGCCATGTCTGTCTGTCTGTCTGTCTGTCTGTCTGTCTGTCTGTCTGTCTGTCGGTCACACTTTAGTTTTTCGTAATTAACTCCTAAGACATGAAAGATATCATATTGAAATTTGGCATGGACTTGAACCAGGTAAATGTACAAAAAACTGCATACAAATTTCTTTTGTAGTCGTTTCTTGGGTCGTGGGAAGTGGTTCAGAAGTTTCAAAAATCACGATTTTTAACGTTTTTCGTGAATAACTTTTTTACTATACATCCCAGCTTATTGAAATTTGGTGTGTGTATAGCTACTATGTAGACTTAAGCTTCCGCTGAAAAAAAATTGCGACATCGCTATATTTATGGTCATTATCATACACATTAGAAAAAAACACTCTTTCTCTTATTCTCATATCTGTATACAAAAATGGTTTTTTTTTTTTGCTTCTTCTGATTGTGTATTTTGCCGCGAAATGAAGTCGTCACTTAAGGTTAAAATTTTACCACCATTCGCGAAATTCGCAAAAATTTGATTTTCCCTATTTTGAATTGAGTATTTTGCTGCTAGACAAAATTTCCTCTAACGGTTAAAATTTGATCAAGACCACCATTCGCAAAATTTGCAAAAATTTGATTTTCACTATTTTGAATTGAGTATTTCGCAGCTATACAAAATGTCCTCTAACGGTTAAAATTTGACCATGCCCACCATTCGCAAAAAATTTGTACTTAAATATAATTTCGAGTTTGTGGAGCTAAAGCGAAGCACAGATAAGGTGTAGCTAGAACAACGAAAAGGGCAGGAATTTTTGTTAAGGTAATGTTTCAACATATTTTAGGCTGAGGAAAAGGTATGTGTGCAATCGGCTTAGCCGATGTAAACTTCTTTACTTGTTTTTTATTATTTTTTGGAACTTAAACTGCATAAACTCGTTTTTGTTTACATTTTATATGAACCCAGATATTTTTTTTTTGTTTTTTTGTTTTTTGTTTGTGTTTGGAGTAGAATAATACACTCAAAAAAGTTGGTCGCTGGGCAACTCGGTAGAGGCTGTTCAGGTTGTTTGAAATAAAAAAATGCAATGGATTGCTGTTAAGTACATCAGTCGCTATCGTCCCTACCAGAATAATTAAATTTTATTTTTTTTTAAATGTCAGCAAAAAGTGTAGAAAATCGTGATTTTTCTTTGTAAGAAATCGTTAAAAAAAATTATAAATAAATTTTGAAAAAATACAATTCTGGTACCTGCGAGAACTACTATTAAGTGGAAGAATATATTAAAGTTTCAAGACAATCGGGTGAATAGTTTGGTCTGTAGCGAGTTGCCTGTACCAGAAAATAACATTTTGAGAAAAACGGGTTTAAGGTTTTAACAGCCAGTACAAGTTGATTAGGGCGCGTCGGCGATTATGGGCTGTAACTTTTGTAATACATGGAATTTCGGTTTTACAGCATTATCTCAATAGGTTTAACTATCTATACAGGGTGTTCCGTTTTTGAAGGTCAACCGGTCGGGAGCTGATAGAGGAGGTCAGAACTAACAAAAAATCGTACGGGAGGGGGGCTCGCAAATGTACCCCTGAGGAGTTATAGGGCCTTAAAAATTTTAGGCAGTAAGTCGAGAAAAATAACTCTCCAACGATTATGGTTCATCGTAGAAAAAAAAAACTTAGATGCAGTTTCAAAGCCATTGTATGTGCTTTTAGGCAAAATTAAATTGATGTTAAATATTTGACCCATTGAGGGAAAAAATAGCCGGTCAAATTGAAAAGTTCTGAAAAAATTTCCATTTTTTTATTTTGGAAGCCATTTTGGTATGAAAAGTGTCCAATTAACACCCAAATTTTTTATTTTATTCCAAATGCTGGATCGACTTCCTTTAATTTGGTACCCTATATGTCTAATAAATTTTTTAAAATAAGATGAGAAAATTAAATATCTAAATGAACATCTATCAGACTGTTTTCAATGACCAAGGCCAAAACTATGCAAAAAAATTTTTAGCATAAAAATCAATGAAAACTGATTTTTTCACATAATTAAAGTAGTTTTACTGTACCAAATCGACTTCATTGATTGCAGTCGGATAGATGTTCATTTAGATATCTATTTAATTTATAATATTAACAAAAAAATCGATTTTCAAAAGTGGTTACATCAGAACAACCCCTTAATAAATCCGGTCAATGTTAAAAAATTTCCCACTTATTTAATATAACATGCAGTAAAAAGTTTTTTCCCAGTGGTAGGATTACAAAAAAGAAAAAAATAACACAAATTACTAATCAATGAAAAATCTTTGTAGTGAGAAAATACTTTAAGTTTAATTTTGGAACTTTTTTACCAAACTTTATACATATATGAGTTTACGGCTTTATTTTAATGACTGCTGCCGTCTGAGCCCTCAAGTTACGTTCGTAGATATGTCACTGTTTATTTTTTCTTAAAGACCTATAAAACGTGAAAGCGGTTTGTAAAATTTTTTTTGCTTATTCTTCTCGTTTAAGAGCCATTGTACTTTTTTTCGCAATAAAGAACGCAATTTATTTTCCTGTGACAAAGTACGTTTAAGTATCATAAGGGGACTTGCCATAACAAATTACACAAAACTTCTCATTTTTAATTTAAAAATTGTACTTGTATTAAAAAATTTTATATTTTTCTTAAAGTTTTTACAACTCAGACACAACAACAAGTTTTTGCGTTCTCTTTTTCCTCTCGCTCGATATTCGATAGCCTCATGGTCGGATTTGTTTTTTTTTTATGCGTTTGATTTCAAAGAAAGGAACCTACTAATGTTTAGTTTATTTATAAACTTTTTCTACGTTTTCAGGCTGAAAGCTTTTGCTGAATTCACGTAAAAGAAAAAGGCAAAGCGGGTAAACAAATCTTTTTATCCATTCATCGTTGTTTTTGTTTTTATTTTTTTTTTTTTGTGAAATCAAGGTCGTTTTTACGCTCGCAGTGACTATCGTTGGTTCAGGGTCGTTTCGATGTAAAACCGGACTTCAAGTTCACGAGAGACTCACTCGTTGAGTTTGTATAGCACTCGCTTATATATGTACTTACTCATTTCGCGATTTATCAACTTGGCATTTATCAGCGGGTTTGTTCGACCTTCGGACCTTCTCATCTCATCTCAACTTAAGTCTTTAAGTGGCAAAGAAGCAAGCTTCTCTGAAATTGAAATTGAAACAAGCACCACGAATGAGCAATGATGAGTTGGAAGTACCTTCATGCATCGTGCGACTGCATAATTAAAGCACGTTATTCCAGCTCGGAATCGAGTTACCATTGCCAATGCCACAACGAGTGGTGGAACGCTACTCATGAGTATTTGAGCTATCACTGTTGCCACTACCAGTTGCTGCAGCTTCAAGTGGTCAGATGCCGAGCAGCATTATACAGAAATGAGGTTAAGTTCAATAATGTGGATTACATTGAAACTTATGTTCATAAGTATTACTACTGCTAAGTTTTTCCGTGTGTCTCATTATCAGGCCACTCCATAAACGTTAATACATACTAAGTTACTCATTGGCATAGCAAAGTAAGTAATTCGACATCTTATGATGACGGGAAATTTACTCCGAATTGGATTGAAGATTTTTTGCTTATTTTTGGGAGTTTCGAAACAAGTTCAAAGGGCTATAGTCGACTGTGGCCCGCTGAGAGGGATACTAAAGTTCAGGCACTAAAAAGCTTTACATTGAGACTATTGTTCCGTTCTAATTTCTCGCATTTCGAAGGAAGTTTGAACTCCCAAAATGCAACGACCCCGCATACATCCCTGCGTTCGAGGCGTCCTCATTGAATCACTCATTCATAAATCAAATTTCAATGTTCTTAAAACATGTTTATACCCGACACACTCTGTGTCGAGGGTATATTGCGTTTGTGTGGTTGTGTGTTACACCGAGAACCAGTCGAGATAGACCATACAAAATGTATATAGAAATGATCAGCGTCACCACGAGATTCGATTTAGCCATGTCAGTCTGTCCGTCTGTCTGTCTGTCTGTATACAGTTATCTTATCGAAGGAGTTGAGCTATCTTGACAAAATTTGGTATGCGTGCTCACGGGGACATGAGTAAGAACAAGTTCGAGAATGGACCCGATCGGACCATTTTTAGGGGTACCTCTAGTACTAGGGTCTGTTATGAAAATCACAAAAACTGCTCTAAAATCGAAGTATTTCAAGATATGTTGATGAAATTTGATATTTGAGCATGTCTTAAGGCAAGTAATATGATTTCAAAAAATTGAAAAAAGTGGGCGTGGCCGAAGGACATTTTTCGAAAATGGCCTCCTACACCCGAAATTCAAATGGGACTTGAACGAAAATTGGCACTTATGCTTCCTTTGCAGCCATAAACATACTCTTCTAAAATTTCTTTGATAGATCCATTATTAAGGGTACCTCCAGTACTAGGGTCTGTCACAAAAATCCCAAAACTGCTTCAAAATCGGACTTTTTCAAAATATTTCAATGAAATTTTAGAATTTGACCATATATTTAAGGCTCCGATCAGAATTGAAAAAAAAAAAATTGAAAAGTGGGCGTGGCAAAGGGCGGTTTTTATAAAGAAATTTAACAAAGGTCGGTATATGGGGCCCCTAATGGCCTGAAACACCTCTTGATATTAAAAATTATTTTAACATGTATATCAGTGTCGGGTATTCTATTGTCAGGCTCGCCTGACTATAACACCCTTACTTGTTTTCGTTTACATATTTTTTTCTTGGATTATTGCATGAACAAGTATTACTTCTCGATTGCTTGATGTATGTCAATACTGAGTCGAAAGTTTTAGAATTTTTCAGAGCATTTTTTTTTTACTTTTAAACCTGTTCTCCATTGTTTTATGGTTCAAGTTGTTCTGATTGTAATACTTTTGAAATTCGATTTGAGAATAAAAAAAGAAGCAATAAAAAATTTAGCTTCCCGAACAAATCATTTAAATGTCAAAACTTTGAAAATCACAAAATTTATTTGCATGCAATTTAATTTTTATGTTTTTCTAATCGAAAATGACTTCAATTGATTCTTATGTTCTGCAGTTGTATTTCTCGCAGGAATTTTGCTTTTCTAACTGAGGGGAAAATTATATAAAAAAATATTTGTTTTTAAACAAATATTTATAGCAAAAATTGAAAGCCAAATTGAATTGTGTTTTGAGACAGCATGCAAGAATTATGTTGGCATAATCAAAATAGTCCGCCCATCCTGGCCATGCAGACACAGCTCAGCTTGTAGTCAAGAGGCCCTCAAGAGGCATATCTAAAGTATAAAATGTTTTCTGGCAGACTTTCATCGTCTGTTTTCGCATAGAAGAGAGGAAAAAAAAAATGCATAAAAAATTCTTGAATTTATCAAATGACGAGCGTCGTTGATGCGCAACTAGTCCCTGGTCTCGTACCAGAAATTCCGACAATGTTCTTTGGGGCGTCTTTTTGAATGCAGCAGCAGCAGCAGAAGCTATGTCGAAATATTTGAGTTCCTAAATTTTTTTCTTTTTAGTGCAAAGAATGGCATCTCGAAAGCAAAGCAAACGAAATTTGATAATCACGAACAAACAAGCTCAAGTACCTAGTGTAAGGCTGACGTGGATATTTGCCTCAAAATGTTTTTTGATTTTTATTTACAAAATTCATCAAATTCATTGTTCAATCATGGCGAAATTTTGAAGATATCTATAGCAAATAAATTAGCAAACAGACATGCAAATAAATAGACAGACGGGCAGATAGACATATGAAAATACCCTGCAGTAATGAGCCAGTCAATTTTCTAAGAAGCACTGGCCTTTGATCGGTCCAAATCCTACCGGTTATGTTATGGCAGTTCGTTCCATCGAATTCGGCTAGCCGGCGGTCGATAATAAACGGGTCAGTTTAATGGTAGTTTGTAACTGACACTTTCATCAACTTAGAATATATATAAGAAATTGAGTTTTTTATTTTTCTTATTTGACTATTCTTAAATTAGAAAAAATTACGACAATTGACCCCAAAAACCTGATCTACGATCACGCGTTTGGCGGACTAGTCCCTCTCCAATCACAGGCCCATTTTAAGTGGGTCAGTTGAATACATTAGAAGTGGAATTATAAGGGGACTTGTTCAGGTAACATGAAGGACTAACCGAAGGCTACACTTGGGTCAGTCCATATTACTGCAGGGTATTTACATACCTGTGTACATGTGAAGAGAAGTGGAATGAAGACCTTATCGTTGTTTGTATGTGGACTATTAGTATTATGTGGCTGTGTGTATTTTTAGGATCAATTTAAAAGGACTTCAAAGTGACCTTAAGCTGATGAATATGTCGTGTGGCATTCATTTATGCTTAAGTGTCTCTCTTTGCTTAACAGAAATTTGATGAGACAATCAATATTTAATTATTCATTTTTAATATGTAACTCAAAAGATACAAATCATTATGGGAACATATGATATCGAGCTATGGAAGGCCAGAAATTAAATAGAATCGTATCGAGAAACACAAAAAAGGGTAATTTAATCGCATTCACTTGGCTAAAAAAAATGTTGCATTTCTTTTTTCTTTCTTGAGAGTTCGAAGTCAATTTTACAAATGGAATCATCGCATTGCACAGACAGAAAACTATTTAAAAAAAATTTGAATTTCATTAAAAAAAAAAAGCGTAAAAGTGATTTATCCGAATAAAAGTGGTCACAATCAAGATATTTTGGTTTTGATGTTAATTATTAAGAGGAATTAATGAAATTCACATTGGCCAACAAGAGAGCTTTTGAACCGGTTTTTATTTTTGCATTATAAATCGGTCCTGCTAAATTTTAATTCTAAATTATGGACCATTCTCAAAATTCGTGATTCGCAATTTAACATGTTCTTATTATTATTTTTTTTTCATTCTCAATGAAAAATTTCAGGTTTTACGTTCGAATTTCTTTGATAAGATTACGGGTGTTCAACTCTTCAGAAGGGTAGACTCTATGAACTGAACCACCGGTCTGCAGCAGTCAATTATATTAATGGGCTATTTTACATCAATACCTACCCAGGGGGACTAACTGTACATAAGTGCATGCACAGTAGAGACGACTGGGAGAGCCACTGCTTGCTCTGAGTGTCAATTTTTTCTTTAATATGGGAATTTACATTACCGAAATCCTCGGGCAAGGTTCGGGGCAATCCTCTCTTCACTATTAACCACAGCCGCATCGGGACTCTTTATACTACTATTCTTCTATACTACTATACTTCTATACTACTTATACTACTATTACTACTTATAAGTACTACTAATACTATTTATACTACTTATTCGACTCATATTACTATACTACTATACTACTGTACTACTATACTACTATACTACAATACTACTATAAAACTACTATACTACTATATACTATGCTACTATACTAATATACTACTATTCTACTATGCTACTTTACTACAATACTATACTATCAGTTTGATCGTATGCCCGATCAATCTGCTGGTGAAGGTTTGGCTAGGGTCTGCAAGTGCATCATGCCCGGTCCCCTTGTGCGAGCAGTCAGTTAAAATTGGGAATGTATATTTTCAAAAGAACCACTTGGAAGACTAGACAGAAATGAAACGCGTCGACTAAATCTTGCTCTTGCTCTTGTTGTATGCATCTGCTAGAGGGGAACGAGCGGAAAAACACACTTTCGCATGTTGTAAAAATATTTTCGAACTTCAATCGTTTTAAGCGCACAAAATAATTTAACAAGGAATACCAAATTCAAAAGAAATAATTACCCACTCTTTTGGGGTAATTTTGTTTATTGAATAGAATATTTTTTTTTTTTGTTGCTTTTATTACATCAAAGCGAAAGATGTTCTCTATTCGAATGAAAAGCTGCTTTAGTATTTCTTTGAATCGTCAGTGCTTTATTGCAATTAATTAAAATTATATTTTAATGTTTATTTTATGATGGTTTCATTTGATACTCAACGGCGTTGTCTGATTTTTTATTACTTTCCTTTTTTGCTTTTTTTGTTTTTGGCAGCTCATAAAAGGTCGTTCTTATATACTCTCTGTAGGCCTTAGACGAATATATGAATAACCGTAGGTAAGCCATTCTGAAAAAATTTTCCTTATCTATTTCGTGTTGGTCATATCCCAGGATATTTTCCAAATTTATTCCAAAAAACGTATTTTTTTTTTACCCGACACCCTCTGTCTATCTGTTTGCATACAATTTTCTAATCGAAGGAGTTGGGTATCAAAGAGAAAAAAGTTGTACTTTTATGCATATTGTAGGGGACAGATCAATTTCGAGAACTTGAACAGAAGTCAGCATATGAGGCTATTTTATGGTCTTGAACATCTCCAGCAAACATACATATGTAGGTTAGTGTTAGGTTAAGGTGGCTGCCCTCTTTGAGGGGAGACACTTAGGCCGCATATGGGCCCGTTGTGATAACGACATATGTAGGTGTATAGCAATCTTATGACCTGTGTCGAATATTGCACTGACTATAGCAACCTTGGTTTGATTCGGAAATGTTGCTACATTCCAAAGAAATCAATCCGAATAGATAGATCTTTCTTGGAAGTTCTTCAGTTCGCTGCTTTTGCAATTTTTCGTCAAACTCTCAATTAGAGAACACTTAGGGACATGGTTAATTTTCATTGTGATACACTAAAAGTTTCAACTTAAGTTTCCGATTCATATCTTTAGCACTCGAAAAGATGAACAACGTGAACACTATGCAGCAATCAATACAAACGAAGAACACAATAACATACGTATGCAAAGTAAACACAACTTTGGTTCGGAAATATATTTACTATCCGAGTGAGAAGTGTATGGGTATCTTTCTCTGATGAAATTCGTGTTGATTTTTTGTTTGTTTTAATGCCAATCGATCTGTGTACTCGGCCCCACCGAGCGTGTATCGTTGAAATTTTGAACGAAAGATCGGGAACGTTATAGTCACTACAAATGTACGAGTATGTACGCGCACAGATATTGATTTGAATCGAGTGTTGATATTACTTCGAAATCAAAGACAAACATCAATATTTGAAAAAGATATTTGAAATTTGGAAGAAGCTATTGACGAACGTGTGTATGCACGTATGTCAGGCATATTTGGTTATCAGCGTAAAGCACTTAAGAGCCGCATCATGGCACGACTAAAAAACATGCCCTTTTACGGGAGCGGAGCTTTCATTTGTCCAAAGTTATGCAGTTATTCAGTAAACAATTTCAATGGCACTAGTATTAAAAATATCTGCTCTTATACTCAATACCAACCTATAAAATAATTTATTTTATTTTCCTTCAGATGAAAATATTAAAGCTTCTTTCATTGCAAAAAGACTTTAACTCAATGAAATGAATTGAATAAACTCCGAATGAATTTTGAAAATTAACGGAAAAAATTGAACTTTTATCACAAAAAAGAAAAAAAAAAAAAAGAAAAACAAAAACACTAACAATCGTACAATACCATGCAACATCATCCGGGATCATGGTACTTACCGTGGGGTGTACCACTGCAGAAAATGCTCGCCGTACCATATCAACATCCAGCTTCCACGGCTGCTGCTCTAACAGCATCGACACAAATGCCACAGTATGCAGCTCCATCGGTCTCACCGAATAGCGCCGCTAATGGAGCGCTAACCTGTCAAGTACTTCCAACACATCCACATCAAAGTCACCAGCATCAACATCAACATCAGCATCAGCATTCCCCAAATTCCGCAGTAGCTGCAGCGGCTGCTGTTGCTGCGGCCATGCAGGCCGCCCAGACAGCCACAAATAACTATCAACATCAAGCAGCAGCGGCAGCAGCCGCAGGCCTACACGCCAATGCTGGAACATCAACACCACAGGGCGTCCAACCGCTAGGAGCAGCAGCTAGTAATCCCTATAGTTGCAGTCCTAACACGGCCGCCGTCGCTCCGACTGCCTCCATGCATCCACATCCACATCACCACCACCAGCATCAGCACCAACACCAGCATCAGCATCTTTCGAATGGCAACGCAACGCCGCACACTGCAATGATGACCGGAAATCCTGCTCATTTGCAGAATGCGCAATTGCAAGGCTCGCACGCGCAAGCGTTGCATGCGCAAGCGGCGGCCGCAGCTGCAGCTGCTATGTTTACACCATTATCGCTGCGAACATTTCTATCCGCCGCAGCCGCTGGGAATCACCTTGCTGGACTTGCAGCTGGACAGCCACAGCCATTGACTCCGTGCGGCCCACCGTCGATGCATCAACAAAATCCCGTTTCAGCGGTAACGGCAGCTGCATTTCAACAAATGACATGTGTTCCTACAACGGCAGCGCAACAACTGCAACAGCAACATCAGCAGCATCAGCAATTGCAAAGTCAACATCAACACCAACACCAACATCCACATTCACACTCACATTCTCTTCATCAAGCAAATCAGTCGCATCACCAGGCCATGTCGAATGCGTTGAATCTAAATGTGGGCGTGGTTGCCATGCGTGGCCCTCATGCGGTCTTGAATGGTCTTAATGCTGCAGCAGCCGCCAATGTGATGACAGTGCCCATCAAAAAGGTGAGTCCCACACAAATCCTTTTCTTTCCTAAATGCCTTTTTATTTCTATAATGAATTTAATTTTCCCCTTCTTTGGGGTTTACCCAATAAACAATTCGAATTGAAATGCCCACAGGCGACAAGCACGAGTGAGCACAAAAAAAAAAAAAATAAAAACAAAAAAAAAAAAATTCAATCCATCTTCAAACGAAAGAATTCTAAATTCCTGAAAAGCGAAAAAGGAAACACGAACAATTTAACGCGTAACGTTCGGGTTCATTCCGTCTCGACAAATCGCCTTTGACAGGTTTTTTGCTTCCTCTTTCCGAGTCAGTGAAAAATTACAAAAATTTGTCGCCCCTTTAGATGAAAACATCGTGTTCATATGAAGCGATTCTCGGAGCTGTTTAAGATAACCGTCTGAAATCGAATCAATCAAGGTTTTCGAATATGAAATTCTCAGTATTTTCAACTTCATTGAAACAAAAACAAAAAAAAACAAGTAAGGGTGTTATATTCAGGCAAGCCTGACAATAGAATACCCGACACAGACACACATATTCAAATAATTTTTAATATTAAGAGGTGTTTAAGGCCATAGGGGCCCCATATACCGCATTTTTTTAAATTTCTTTATGCAAACCGCCCCTTTGCCACGCCCACTTTTCCAATTTTTCGGAATTCTAATCGGAGGCTTAAATATACACGCAAATTCTAAGTTTCATTGAAATATTTGGAAAAAGTCAGATTTTGCGGCGCAGTTTCTCGGATCCTTCTGCTGCCTGACAGCCACCCTAGTACTCCGGAGGTACCCTTACTCATGCAACCAATCCAAAATCTTTTCGCGGACGGCATGCTATGGTCAACAAAGGACAGTATCACACGTCGCCAATTTCGTCAACGTCCCATCAGGCGCTTTCGGAGTGAGATCAATTTTCGAACACCAACGCCCTTCCGCCACGCCCATTCTCTTCTCGCATTTTTGAAAATCACATTGTTATTGGCCCTCATGGTCATTGAATGTCTTAATGTGCAGCAGCCGCCAATGTGATGACAGTGCCCATCAAAAAGGTTGATCACACAAACTCCTTTTCTTTCCTAAGATGCCTTTTGTGATTTCGTATACATGAATTTAATTCCCTAGTACTTGGAGGTTTACCCCATAAACAATGGTCCGAATCGAAGTCCATTCTCGAACTTAGGTCTTACTCATGTCACGAGTGAGCACGCAATACCAAATTATATACAAAATAGCAAAAATCAACTCCATCTTCAAGATAAGAATTCTAAATTCCTGTATACAGACGAGAAAGGACAGACACGACAATAACGCGTACACGTTCGGGTTCATTCCGTCTAAATCGAATCTCCTGGTGACAGCTTTTTTGCTTCCTCTTTCCGAGTCAGTGAAATACAAATTTGTCGCCTATAAGTCTAAACTCGTGTTCATATGAAGCGATTCTCGGACTGTTTACAGATAACCGTCGAAATCGAATCAATCAGTTTTCGAATATGACATCTCGAATTCAGAGTTCATTGAAACGGGATAAAAAAAAAAAAACAGGAATAAGAGAATATAGGAAGAGGTGAAAGGATGCAGGCCTTTTTCTTTACCTTGGCTTGGATAAAATCAGGACAATGAGATTTAAACAAGATAAAATTATTGGAAATGCTTTAAATTTAAGTGCTCATATTCTTAACCCACTACCTACCACTGTACTTATTTTTAGGGGACTAAATTTTTGTACTCAAATTTTGAAATTTTGTAGATTTGAAGGGATTAATTGATAGCCAAAAATATTCTTAACATTTTAAGAATTTTGAAATGGATGTTGCGACTTCGAAGTGAGTTTCAATTTTGAGCTCTTGAAAAGGTGACAGCTAAAAAATGGAATTTTTTTTATTAATTTTTTATGTAAGCGTCTCTCCAGTTCTGTCAGAAATGAAACAGAAATGAAAAAAGTCATATAAAAACGCTTCAGAATAATTCCTGGAGCTTTTTTGTATGTAGTTTCTCATTTCTGACAGAGCTGGAGAGATCCCCTAAAGCAGAAACGAGGTAAAAATTTGAATTAAAAAAATTTTGGGATTGATCAAAAAGTTTCCGGAATTTTCAATTTTCGAGTTATTCAATTCTTAGAGGTCATCTCTAACTCTGTCAGAAATGAAAAACTTCATACATATAATAAAACGCTTCAGAAACGAATCAGAAATCATTTCTGTTTCATTTCTGACGGAACCGGAGATAGCCCGTTAGGTAAGAGTGGCTGCCATCATGATAACACGAAAATTAGTAGACGAAAGAAGAAACAGAAAAACCTCCAAGACCTCAGATGGGAGGTGAACCCATGCCGTTTCGTAATCAATTCTCAGTCAACAAAATTATTCAAGGTACTCCCTTAAAAGTGAAAAGATTGAAAAAGCGAAAAAGTGTACAATTTTTCATACAAAATTTCATTCATTCTTGATTTTGGAGTTTTTAACTCCCTTATTTAAAGTTCCACTTAGTAAAAAAAAATTATATTTTCGAGTTAAGAAGATTCCAATATTTTCCATGGTTGGGAAGTAATGTGTTAATAATCTCAGCCATTTTCCAAGTTTTGACTTTAACCCTCTAATGCCAAATTTTTTTATTTTCGATGAAAACTTGAGATATGACTAATTTTGCGTAGAAAAACATGAATCTGAAATAATTATTATTAGTTTTTTTTTTTTGGTTATTTGTTCGAAAAACGGCCGTCTAGAGACCGAGCCAGGAATTAGGGGGTGAATAAAAAGGTATAGATTAGTGTCCGACCAAAGGTTCGGTTTCGGCCAAAAAACTGAGTTTCGGCCATAGTTTCGGTTTCGGCCAAAAAACCGGCTAGCGCCGAAACTGAAGTAGTTAATTAAACCAGCTGATTTGAATTATACGTGGCGGCTATTTCAAAATACTGGGTTATAATACTAAAAGTAGTGTCCGACCGAAGGTTCGGTTTCGGCCAGTTTCGGCCAAAAAACTGAGTTTCGGCCATAGTTTCGGTTTCGGTCGAAACTGAGTTAGCAGCCGAATAATCGGTTTCGGCAAAAAATCTTGTTTCGGTCGAAAACTAGTATAGATTAAAAGTTAAGAATATATTGTCTTCCCACAACTTATCACAATGTACCTTAATGGGTTAAGTATTTTTGAAAGCATTATACCAAACAAATTGTCATCCAACTCATTTCCAACTGTGTGTGACACCACTTGTAGTGTATACTTTATTGATTCAATGACAATTTCGTCTTGCAAAAAAAGATTCCCAATTGATAAGCTCAGCAAAAAATTCCGTTTGCTCACGTAAATTGCGCTTTTAAGTGCAAAATGAAACAAAAAAAAAAACAAAATTCCGTTGTTAAGTATTCTTAAAATAAAAGGCTGATGCAAGCGGTTGGCTTCGAAACGGAACAACAATTGCAATCAAACAAGCTTACACTTTTCGAAAAGGTATGCGAGAATATTTTTCAGATATTAAATGAATTTAATAGTTTCTGGCTAAGCGTGCAATTCATTAAGATAAATGTACACACATATGTGTGCATGTATATAATTTCAATTGATTTCATAAGTACATTAAATGAATAGACACCGTTTGCTCATTACGAAACTCAATAATTGATTACCTTCACCCTTCAACCAACGATTTGCCGGCACGAATCCATTCGAACAATCATAAGAAGACGACACATTCAATTCTCATACAATATTGTGGCAGCTGTCAGTCTTTGTCTTTGTTGGGAGATCGAGGTCGGGTTTGACGTTGGGGTTCGCGTTGGGGTTGGGGTTGGATGCACCTGCAATCGTGTGCTAACAAAGAGCTGGCGACACAAGGTCAATACAATAATTTGTGTCAAAATCCTTCGGTTACGACATTTACATACAATAGCTAGCTAGCGGGAGACTGCTCGTTTCGCTCGTTATGTATGGATAACCATTGATCCATAGTTCCATTGTGATTTCAGATGTCTTACAAGTAATTGCTATAACTCAGCACTCGTTAATGAGCATGAATTGCATAGATTGCATGCATTCGACTGTGTTAAGTGTGCCAAGCGTTCGTGCTTCTATCGTGTTCTTCATGCTGAGCTATTCTTACGTTATTCTCAAATGTGTTTCGTGCGTTGCCTCTCGCCCTCGCCATCGAGTATATTTTATATCAATAACTTAACTGCCTTATGATGTTTTACTTCAGTCATTAAATGAGCATGTCGCCGCATGACAAAATAATTAAATCTTTATTTAGCCTCTAGTTGAAGACGCCCATTCGTTCTGAGCTGAGCGCAATCACATGATCCATTTGAAAAAGGTCTCGAATATCGAAATCAGCATTCGAAAATAATTTCATTAGCATTAATTACTGCCACGTGCTACTGCTATATACATACATACATACATATATGAGCACATTTCGATGGAAAATAATTTTATTTTCTATCAAGAAAATCCAAGATTAGCGACTTTTTGTTAACACACTCGATTTTTCACACAAATGTGCCAAATCTGACAGCTATCATTCGATTCCACTCAATTGTTTTTTGCATCGACATTTTCGGTGGCTCTTCAACGAGTTTTATTTACTTATTATTTTTATTATTTTTTTTTTTTTGTGAGGTTACACAATTGCCTACTCAACTGTTAAGGTAAATTGTTATCTTTCTTTAACCCACTAAGGCCACATTTGTTTTTTTTTTTTTTTAAGAAAAAAAGCTGGTAAGACGAATTTCAGGAAGGACCCTCAATAAATAATTTAGTAAAGCAAATTAATAGAAAATTTTCATCACTAAATTGCTTGAAACTTATGACAGCTTTTTTCAAAAATTTTAATGTCATTTGTTAAAAAATTTGTTCAAATATAAAAATTTCAATTAACAGTGCAGGCTACCGTGTGTGATGTTAACGAGCATTTATACCACAAACTGCGTACGAGAAAAAAATTTTTTTTTTTTTTTCAACAAAACATTAGATCTGAATGAGTTAACTGTTTGTTCCAACCACAGTTGCCAGATTTTTACGGGAATATTCACCCGAATGTCTCAAAACAAGGCCAAAATTCGCTAAAATTCAATTTTGAAATCCTCTAGAAACTAAAACTTGGTCCCATAAGGTCTCAAAAAATTTTCCCTCACCACTTTTCTGTCCTAAGACTCCATTAAAGATCATAAATGACTTTTATTTTAAGGGAGATTCCCCAAACGAAATCGCATACGAAAAAAAAAAATTTGTTTATTTCAATTTAAATTGTTTACTTTAGCAATCAATTTTTTTTTTTCTATTCATTTCCGGCAAGATAACTTTGAAGTTTTTACTATCTTTTCGTAGAGATATATTTAGAAGAAAGATATTGTCTTAATGGCGGTAAAAACATGCGGAATATATCTGAGTGTTTTATCATCTGAGAATGAAATTATCAACTCGCAGCTAATCAATCATTAAGTACATGCAGAGCTCAAAAGTCGCACATTTGACGCCACTCAATGTTGCTATGAAAATTACCAAAATGGGTATCAGCGCAGATCTGATGGGGAAAGCGTTTTGTTTTTGTGGTACCTAAGATTATGACAGATTTTCAAGCACCGAGTTTTTTTATTAGCTTTAATTACATGGCATAATTTGTACAGTATCGTCAGATGAATTCAAAACGAAAGCTCTTCCTTTTAGACGTAACCGTCTTGATTTTTCGATATTTTTTTCCCACCTGAAATGGCTCAATGGTCACTGTAAGAAGTGCCTCAGCAAATCGTTCATTTCAAATTAAGCTCTATCTATTGATAAACACAACAAGATTTTCACAAAACTAATATACCCTGCTTACGCTGGGTATAAAAGGAACTATTTTTAAGGTTAAAAGATAAATAATGTGGTTACAAATCCCATCCATTTAACATTTTATCATTAATTGAATCAGTTCTCATAAGTGCTTAATCCTATTTAAACATTTTTTTAATTTTTTATTTATATTTCTTATCTTCGACTATGTTTCGCATTCTTCAAAAAGCAACAAATGAAATACTGAGCAGGTTAAAGTTCTCCAATCGCACTACTTTTTAAGAAATGAATCGAATTTATTTAACTTATTTTGTGCCGGCCGGTCGGTTTTCCCACCAGCAACTTTGAAAAATTAAAATAAATCGTCAGTAACTCCTACGATTAAAGTAAAAGCTGTTATTGAAAGCTTGTTCTATTCCAATTGAATAAGGGGAAAAATGAAGACAAAAAAAGTACATTTAACAACGTTGGAAGTGTTTTAAAAAGGAGTATTATTTAAAGCAATTTCTTTCAATGAAATTAAATATACCCAAAGAGCTAATTTACCATCAAAAATTATTAAATTAAATTAAATTAAAGATGATTAAAATTTTGATTTCACTTAATATTTTGCAAGCTATATTTGGTTTTTAAAATTTTATTTGAAGTTTTCAAAAAGTGGTCGGAAAACCGACCATCGGCCTAATGTGTGTGCATCATATACATATATGGTACAAATGAAATAAAAGGTATATGCTTTTGGCCAATGATCGGTGTTCCGACCACCTCATATTTCCCGAAAAAAATTTCCATGTTTTGATAAACAATATTTTTGTCTTATTTAGACGCCTTTATGGCCAAAAAATAAAATTGATGGAAAATTCAATGTTGTTGCAGGGTCGGCACGAAATGGGTTAAATATTAAACTTCCTTTAGAAGAACTTAGGTAAGATTAGGTGCCTGCCACGTTTCCGTAATTAGGATCTCGCAAAGGTATATTTTGATTTTGACAAATATTTTTTTGAGAAGGTAATACCCAGAGGTATTTGTTAAAAATAGCCAAAAGTGGCGTAAAATCGGAAAGTACACAGGAAAAAATTCTTTAATTTTTATTTTCGTTTTTGTTAGGTTAAATAGGTTGGTGAGGGTGACACACTTAGGCCCCACATGGGCCCGTTTTTATACCACGAATAATGGGAAAACAAAGAAACACAGAAACATACAAAATACGACACAAACATCCATGACCTCAGATGGGAGTTGAGCCCAGAGCCTCTCGCATCGTAAGTTGGCATCTAAACCAACTACGGCACAGATGCCGTCTAAAAGAACTTAAGGTCCAAAGAAATATCTTAAGCGAAGCTCAAGTGTTCTTAATTCTATCTTGTCATATTTAATTTTTTTTTCTGCAATCATCATTTTTTCACTACTTCGCACAACACTACTAATTTAATAGGCAAATATAGTTTTCTAAGCACTTCCCACCACTGCCTCAAAGCGAATTAAATGCCTTACTTTGTTCTCAAATGTGCTTCCTCATCTCTGTAGATTCGAACATAATTTCGATTTAGAAATTTTGTTAGCGAAATTTTCTTCTTTTTTTTCCAATCAATTAAATTCTAATTAATTTTTTCAACATAGCTAGAAGTATGAAAACAAAAATTGCAAATGAAATTAGCGAGCCATTAACGCAACGATTGCACACATAATTGATTGGCGATGAATATCAAAAGACATCATTGGCGCATGGCTTTAGAATTTTCCTCACATGAGGCGTTTTACGAAATAAATTGCCATGAATTAAGAGCTGTCATGGTTATTTAGAATTTCATGCGATTTTAAATCGACACGTAATTTTTTATTTATTGCTCTTTTGGAAATGATTCAATTTTGAATCAATTGAACGTAAAAACGGAACGCTTAATGAAGCAATTGCGCCTGAAAGAAGATCTATATTTTTTTAGAAATTCCACAGCGTGTCAAATAGGCTATTCACAAAGGCTGCTAAAATCCCTTCTAATGTGCTAATATGCTTTTTATATATGGAGTTTGACAGCTTTAGAACATTAGAAGGGATTTTAGCAGACCTTGTGAATAGGTCAAATATTATAATTACATATCATTCATTATTTGGATAAGGTAGTTTGAAATGGGGAAATAATCGGCTTTGAATTAATGACGGAGCAGTGAAAATAAATACATGCAAAATCACTAGAGAAATATGAACCTATATTAATAAATAAAATATGTAGAAAGGTTCAAGAAATCGAACTCCAAGCTCAATAATTTATATTATATCACTTCTTACTAAGCAATCACTCTGAAGTCAAGGTCATCTGCTAAACAAATCAACAGCATTGGAAAAAGCAAAAAATGATCTATGAACCGCTTATTTCTTTAAGATCGGTAACCAAGAGAACGTATTGGCAGCCGACAATAAGAAACCTTCAAAATGCTTCTTAGTCCAATGATTAATACTTTTACTCACTTGCATGGCCTTCATGGACTTCAGCAAATTAATTTTATTTTTCTCTTCTCATTCTGACCATGTTGAAACCCCAAAGCCTTTCCATTATATGCATATGTTCATTAAGGTGGTTCCCCCTATAAAGCTATTAGACGTGAATGTCGTAGACGATGTCGATACATTGTCGTGGAGGTGATATAAAATACCTAAGATATGCAAACGATTTTGTAGGATAAAATTTATGGCAAAACTTTACGACTTTGGATGGCTTATTTATTCATAAAATGCATTAAAATATTTGGCATTCAACAGGGCCTTATACTCACTTAAGACACTTGAAACTTCCTTCATTTTTTTTTCTTTTTAAATTTGCCGAAAGATGAGAGCACGAATTGCCAAGTGGAACAGTCAGCACAATGAGAATGGCATAGGACTTAATCACTAAGAGCCCTTTTAATATATATTTTTATTCGCGATTTTTTTTTATAAGACACCAATTATGAACATCATTGGGTCAAGTTCCCTATTCCACCCTTGAAGTGATTTTCTGGTCATTCGACTGTCAAAACATAAACCATCAGTCTTCATTTGCATATCTCTGTCAATTCGAAGTTGAAAACTTTCAGTTTAACTCATCACGAAATCACATTTCTTAAGTCATTAATGTAGGTCCGTGATTAATGCTTAGAGTCGAAAAGCTATTCTCATTCGAATTACATTAAATTCATTAAAACAGTCACACTTTTCCAACTGGGTATGGGGCCTCAACTTTATTCCAGGCGATTGTATGTATGTAGAAGGACACACACCGCAATATTTTAAGCTCATTAAGGTTACCATTATTAAGTCATTATTAGCTTGACATTTCCGAAAGAAAAGCTTGTTGTTGGCCCAACTTAAATGACCTTTGGGTTAAAGCACTCATTAATATGCTTTAAGAGAAGTCACAACGTTGCGGTTAAAAAAAAAAAGAAAAAGTTTGCGAGGGAGAAGGACTGTAACGACAACATTGTTTTGGAGCTCTTGGAGTGAGAGCAATTAAAAGTTTGTAAAGGACTGCAAATAATAATACACATTTTAAGGACTCCCAAAAAAATTTTTATGGATATAATTTTAACTTTGACGTACCACATTTTGAAGCTTTTAAGGTAAATGTAAATCAAAGTGAGAAAAAGGTGTTATGGAATGTTGCTGAAGACACTCAATCTCTCTCTCTCTCTCTCACTCTCTCTCTCTATCTCTCTGTATCTCTTTCTCTCTCTAACTCACTCTCTCTTTCTTTCTCCCACTCTCTCTCTCTTTCTCTCTATCACTCTCTATCTCTTTCTATCTCTCTCTCTATCTCTCTCTCTCTCGATCTCTCTTTCTATCTCTCTCTATCTCTCTCTATCTCTCTCTATCTCTCTCTCTACTCTCTCTATCTTCTCTCTCTATCTCTCTCTCTATCTCTCTCTCTATCTCTCTCTCTATCTCTCTCTCTATCTCTCTCTCTATCTCTCTCTCTCTCTCTCTCTCTCTCTCTCTATCTCTCTCTTTCTCTCTCTCTCTCTCTCTATCTATCTCTCTCTATCTCTCTCTATCTCTCTCTATCTCTCTCGCTCTCTCTCTATCTCTCTCTCTATCTCTCTCTCTATCTCTATCTCTCTATCTCTCTCTTTCTTTCTGTATCTCTTTCTCTCTCTAACTCACTTTCTCTTTCTTTCTCCCTCTCTCTCTCTATCACTCTCTATCTCTCTCTATCTCTCTCTCTCTCTATCTCTCTCTATCTCTCTCTATCTATCTCTCTCTCTATCTATCTTTCTCTCTATCTCTCTGTCTATCTTTCTCTCTCTCTCTATCTCACTCTCACTCTCTCTCTGTATCTCTTTCTCTCTCTCTATCTCACTCTCTCTCTCTCTCTCTCTCTCTCTCTATCTCTCTCTATATCTCTCTCTATCTCTCTCTATATCTCTCTCTATCTCTCTCTATCTCTCTCCCTCTCTCTATCTCTCATCTCTATCTCTCTCTCTCTCTATCTCTCTCTTTATCTTAAATACCGACTTTAATTGGAAGCTATTCAAATAGATGAATGCCTCAAATGTCTCAAAATCTTCTGCGTCCATTGAAAATATCCTTGCACGTGGGAAGTCTCCAAAGTAATATTCAAATTTTTTCACGAGCAACTTGAAAGAATAATTTCAAAACTTCAGTCTCACATTCAAGCTATATAAGGATTTAAATGGAGTTAGTATTTAGTATATTTTGTACACCATAACATAACTTAGCAGCGCTTACGGAAGATAATTCCAATTTGAGGTAGAAGTAGTTTTGAAATACTCGTGTATATATATTTTATGTCAATGCTCATCAGTATTTCAATGATTTATCTCTATAAGGTCCATTTAATCGAATCTTAACATCACCATTCCGAGCTTAAATGTTTCCGTAAATGGCTAGTTTTACGATTATTCCGACTAACCGTAAGACGAGATTATTGTGGAAAGCTGGGCATCGATGTCATCGATTCGTAAGAACAGTGGCCGCTCATCATTGAAATACGATATTTATAGGCTTATTTGAATTAATGAAACGCAAATTGCCAATCAAAACAGGTGTTTTTTTTTTTGCCGTATTTAAGCTTTTATGCTGTTTACCTTTGTTTTTATTCGATTTTTTTCGTTTAAATGCGCCCGTACGTCTAGTGCCTATTTTGATTGATTTTCTCTTAATCAATCTCCACGCGTTTAAATGAACGTTTCCGATCTCAATTATTGCCATTTGGGGAAAGATTTTTTGATTTAATATTTAAAGCGATTTGATTTTTTGTTGTTTTCTTCATCAAAATATGAAGAATATGAAAAAAGTCCAATATAATGTGCGAAAAAATTTTAAGAAAATATCTAAAGAATATTTAAATATAACTTGTTTGAAAAATTTAACTCCGATCCGATTAGATCTTGCAATAAATTAAATTTTTATTATTTATAAATAATTGAATTTAAAAATTCATCAATTCAGAGCTGATCGTGATTTCTTAAGCTCGTTCCAGTCAACTCAGATATCAATCTCAATTGAATGCATACGACCCTTTTACGAATCAATTTATCAGCACTTGCTTTAAACACTAAGAAAAAATCAATTTTCAATTACATACTATACTACTTCTCTTAAGATATTCCCATGGAGATAAGCCAAGGCTGCATGAATTTTTCTCAAATGACAAAGCAATTTGCTTAACAGATGTAATAGCATCTCAATCGAATTGAAGTTTCATCTCACAGATATTTAGTAATAATTAAAAAACAATTTCTCAAATTGCATCAATTATATTTGTGTCTTTTTCTCTTTTTCTCTGTTTCCAGGTAAGCAAGCAACAATTTGACCTAATAATGCATGTGTCTTTCGGTAAATCTTCACATTAACACGAACAGTAAGCTGGTAAGTCGAAGAGGAATAAAATAAGCAAAAGCAATTATTGGTAATGAAATGTTTGCAATCAGCAAATCAAAACAAGTATGGAATCAGCTACCGATTGTGGCAAAAGTATCTGTGACATCAAGTCAAGTCCCTGAAGAGGTTGCCTCGGTTTTTTCTTTTTCTTTTTCTTTTCGTTTTGTTGTGATTGTCTGTCTTTGGCCATAAAACAACGAACAGCATTCAACAACAACGCACCAAAATCGTGCAAGCAACATATATATATATATATATATATATATATAAATATTGCATCTGTTACAATGACCAACAAAATTCAGGTTTCATGTGAGATGCCAATACCGGACTCTAATGTGTGATTTCATTTTCCCTCATCCATCTTTCAACTCTGTGCCAGCACTGCAGCTTGTGCTTGCATGCAGAGTCTTGCCAAATCGAAACATGCCAAGCATCATACTTAAGACCCAAACTCAATAAATGTTGGGTTAGCTGTATAAAAATTTGTTGAAATCAAATATTTTTCTATTACAAATCACTTTGAGCCACGCAGAGAGCTGGCTTTGTCGGGTTACGAAATGTACTGAAGGCGCAACAAGTGGTCTCAACGAATGTGCTGCTGTTGCTGCTTCAGATAATAAAACCGATCGGGGTATGTTATTTTTCACATTTTGATTGATGTCTGCAGGTTAATCGAAAATTTTTTTTTCTGGCTTTGGGCAAATCTCTTGTCAATTGTGTGAGTCTACTCGATGAGTACAAGAAATTTCTTTAGTTAATATTACTTAATACTTTTGATAAATTATGCTTGTACCACAAACGTCTCCTAAATCGTCTTCTTCTTGTGTTTTAAAAGTCCCGGCCTAACCCGGGGTCCGCAAAGAAACTTTTCCTAAATGACTCTCGTATATAAAAATCTTTAAAATGGACTTAATTCTTTTCTCAGAATTTCTCTCTTACAGTAGGTTTCAAAAGTGATTCCATGTTGATATCCTCTATTGCTTTCTCCCCATATCTCTGGTATTTATTAAGATATTCAAGATGAAATTTTTAGTATATGTTCTTCAATTATTTGGGAATATAAATAGTGGGACGAAAACGCTGAAGAGAAAGAGGGGAAAACATACTATAAAACCCACATGTACTCAGTTTTGATCGTTTGGCAAAATTTTCTATCGATTTAGATTGAATAGGCGGCAAGTGGGAAAAATGCACTTTGCAAAAACAAAAAAACCACATATACATAAGTACATACCAAACCTTTCTATAAGTTCATTCCTTAATAGAGTGCTTTACAAACCTCACACGTCTTTGAATTTTATAGTTTTGAATAAATATTGGCATTTAAGCCACAATGTCAATTGAGCTCCGAAGGTCAATTTCATATTAAAAGCGAAAATAACTGCATGGCATTGAAGAATGGCCATAAAAATAATGAAATAATGAACAAAAGAAAAAATATATTGCTTTACCTTAGATGCATTTTAAAATCCAACAACTTAATTAATTTGCTTTTGAACTGTAAGATTAATTAGTTAAATTGCTTCATATGTATATTTAGACACAAACTAAAGTTTCTTATGGCTAATATTGAGCCGCACACAAGATAGATTACTTCCTCGAAACAAAAAAAAATTGATCTTACTCGATAAAACCTTGAGGCATAACATATTTCTTGTTAGGCCTATCCCTGATCGTGGGACCGCATCTATTTATGTAGGTACTAATCAATTCTTTTCTATTATAATAGACAAATATACTTTGAACAATAACATTCGAACCGGATGAAGAATTCCTACGAAGTAGGAAGAGCTAGATTTTGAATTTGATAAATGGATCGTTCGAAAAATTAAGTTGTATCAATCGGAAAAGACAGCGTGAATTATTTTTAGGCTTAATGACATTGCCAGAACAAGTTGAAAGAACAGTGAAACCTTCCAAGCAGGCAAAATGAGATCGCCTTCATGTATTGAAGATGTTCCTATATCAGAACAGATCTTTGAGAGAAATGAAAGATTAGAGGTCTTACTGTGTTTCTTCTACTTTGGATTTATTTCTACTTATGAACGATTACAAAAAACCCAATCCATTCTAATTACATTTCGAAATCTTATAAAGAATTGAACTTATTTTTATTTAATTTTTTTTTTTCTTGTCTCGCATTCAATGTCATTTTGAAAAATCGTTTTCGACTTGTTCAATTAGTCATCACTCAAGCGTTTATTTATGATTGTATTTAGTACAATATTTCGTCAGTGATGAATTAGTTTTTCTAAAATGCTGAAAATTGCGAAACGCACGAGGCCATCGTTAAACCAAATCGTTCACGCATCGTTACTTTAAAGTTTTGCTTTGCCAATATTACAAAAAAGCCTTATTGGACTTAGCCATCCAGCGAGCTAGCCAGCCAGCCAGCCAGCCAGACAGACAGACCGCCTTTAGATCATAATGGACTGCTTAATAAAATGGTATTTTGTAATAATATAAAAGAAAACCCAGAAAACCAGCGGGCTGTAGAGAACTAAGAGCAGCTGATGGAGAAGACAAATATGGAGTAAAATAAATATAAAATATTAATGAATTGAATTCAGTCCAATGAGACAGATTCTTCAATGACTATCTTAAAATCTTGAGCTGTATTTCAAAAGAAAACATGATCGCTTTACCCTTCTTCGCATTTATTTCGTGCCATTAACTTTGAATGCCGCAATTATTCGTCATTAATGTCAAGTATTTTTTGTTTCTCTTCTTCTTTTCATTTCATTAATTGCTTTGTAATTGAATTAAAGATTAAAATTTACATCCGAGGTTTTTAAATATCGTATTTACCCTGTTTTACCACGTCTCGATGCGGTTTGATGTGTTCAAGCATTTTTAAAATGATTTATTGTTTTGGGGCTCTCTCCAGCTCTGTCAGAAATGAAAAACTTCATATAAAAAAAGGCTTCAGAAATGAGTCAGAAATTTTCTGAAGTGTTTTTTTATATGAAGTTTTTCATTTCTGTTTCATTTCTGACAGAACTGGAGAGAGCCCCTTTGCAGCAAAATGCCCAAACTCAGATGCGTTGGAAATTTTTAAAATTTTTTTTCTTTGATATTAAAATTTTGATGAATTGGATAGTGAATTTAAACCATAGAACTGTGGGTGATGCAATCCTCAAAATCAAATAAATATTTTTACACAATGACATGCTTCTTTTGCTTTGAAAATAATTTGTATTCACCTCCATTTACATTAGGGACGGAGGTTACTCAAAACCTACAGCAAAATTTTAAAGGGATGAATCATCTTCGTGAACCACCCACTTATTTTAGGACCATTAAAGTCCGAGCATCACCAATGAGCTTCACAGTGCATTATCAACAGATTCCCAATCCTACATGCTCAATTAATTATGTGAATATATGTTTCATATACGATTTTTTAATTTTCTTTACATGTCATTTTAATTTCCTTAAGGCAGCAATTTGTTGCAGCAATTCCGGCCCATATAAGTCAAGGGTTTCGTCTCGCTGTTTATACCCGACACACTCTGTGTCGAGGGTATATTGCGTTTGTGTGGTTGTGTGTAACACGCAGAACCAGTCGAGATAGACCATACAAAATATACAGGGTGTTCCGTACTAACGTGCTTTTCTTTATAGGGTTGGTAGAGGGGGTCATTGTGAACAAAAAATCGTATGAGAGGGGGGGGTCTAAAATGTAACCCTGAGGAGTTATAGGGCCTTAAAGTTTTTAGGCAGTGAGTCGAGAAAAATAATTCTCCCACGATAATGGTTTATCGTAGGGAAAAAACTGAAATGCAGTTTGAAAGCTAATTGTATGGGCTTTTAAGAAAAATTAAGTTGCTGGTCAAAATTTGAGCCATTGAGGGAAAAATAAACGGTCAAAGTCAAAAATTCTGAAAAAATTTTCATTTTTCGACTTTGAGAGCCATTTTGGTATGAAAAAGGTCGTATTAACACATACTTTTCTAATTTTTTTCCAAATCTACGTTAAATTTCCTTTAAAACGTTGGTACATTTGTCATACCTTGTTAGCGGTTTAACCTCAGGAAAAATAGGTTTCAAAAACAAAAACAAACTTGAACTTTTTTTATTCAATTTAATTTTATTTGTAAACTGTTAACGTTCGCATGATGGTGCTCCAGCACATTTTGGTGCAATTGTAAGGGACTTCTTAGACGAAAACTATCGAAATAGATGGATTGGAAGGAATGGTCCGGTGAAATGGCCACCACGATCACCAGACCTTACACCTTTAGATTTCTTTTTGTGGGGTCGACTGAAGGAAATCGTATATTCAGCTCCCGTTCGGTCAAGACCACATTTAATAGGCCGTATCATGGAAGCTTTCAATATTGTAAGAGAAGAATTACCAAATACAAATCTATGTCATGAAATTCTAAAAAGAGCGAACTGTTGCGTACATAGGTCCGGCCACCAATTTGAAAACGTCCTGTAAGAATAAAACAAATTTTGTTTTAAATTTATGCGAACGTTAACAGTTTACAAATAAAATTAAATTGAATAAAAAAAGTTCAAGTTTGTTTTTGTTTTTGAAACCTATTCTTCCTGAGGTTAAACCGCTAACAAGGTATGACAAATGTACCAACGTTTTAAAGGAAATTTAACGTAGATTTGGAAAAAAATTAGAAAAGTATGTGTTAATACGACCTTTTTCATACCAAAATGGCTCTCAAAGTCGAAAAAATGAAAATTTTTTCAGAATTTTTGACTTTGACCGTTTATTTTTCCCTCAATGGCTCAAATTTTGACCAGCAACTTAATTTTTCTTAAAAGCCCATACAATTAGCTTTCAAACTGCATTTCAGTTTTTTCCCTACGATAAACCATTATCGTGGGAGAATTATTTTTCTCGACTCACTGCCTAAAAACTTTAAGGCCCTATAACTCCTCAGGGTTACATTTTAGACCCCCCCCTCTCATACGATTTTTTGTTCACAATGACCCCCTCTACCAACCCTATAAAGAAAAGCACGTTAGTACGGAACACCCTGTATATAGAAATGATCAGCGTCACCAGGAGATTTGATTTAGACATGTCCGTCTGTCTGTCTGTCTATATACAGTTATCTTATCGAAGGAGTTGAGCTATCTTGACAAAATTTGGTATGCGTGTTCACGGGAACATGAGTAAGAACAAGTTAGAGAATGGACCCGATCGGACCATTTTTAGGGGTACCTCCAGTACTAGGGTCTGTTACGAAAATCACAAAAACTGCTCTTAAATCGAAGTTTTTCAACATATTTGGATGGAATTTGAAATTTGATCATATTTAAAGGCCAGTAAATGATTTCCAAAAATTGGAAAAGTGGGCGTGGCAGAAGGGCGTTTTTCGAAAATTGTCCCCTACACCCGAAATTCAAATCGGACTTGAACAAAAGATGGCACTTATGCTTCCTTTGTAGCCTTAAACATCCTTCCAAAAAATTGCCTTGATCGGTTCGTTTTTAAGGGTACCTCCAGTACTAGGGTCTGTCACAAAAATCTCAAAACTGCCCCAAAATCGAATTTTTTTGAGATATTCCACTGAAACATAGAATTTGAGCGTATATTTAAGCCTCCGATTATAGTTCAACAAAAATTGGAAAATTGGGCGTGGCAAAGGGGCAGTTTTCATAAAGAAATGTATCAAAAGTCGGTATATGGGGCCCCTTATGGTCTTAAACACCTCTTGATATTAAAAAATATTGATATTAAAAATTATTTGAAAATGTGAGTCTGTGTCGGGTATTCTATCGTCAGGCTCGCTTTACTATAACACCCTTACTTGTTTTCAATTGAAAAGCACTTTGAGAGCTTATGACTTGCAAGCTTCGCTTGATTTTATTTATGAAATTTAAATGACGAACAAAGTGAAAGTTGGTACTTATTATTTCTGAGATGATATATAATTAATAGTCGATCTCGTTTGAAAGCAAAATAAATTTATGATAATAAACATAATTTAATATTTGGGTTTATTTTCTCGATACTTTCCCGTCTATCTTTGTGCTTTATTCGCTTATTTATTCATTTTTTTCTTTTATTAACCCTGGCTCCGTCTCTAGACGGACTGGTTTCGAATAAAAAAAAAATTCCTAATAATTTCAGATTCATGTTTTTTCTACCCGAAATTATTCTTATCTCAACTTTTCAGTGAAAAAAAAAATTTGGCATTAGAGGGTTAATTGAATTTTATTACTGGGAAATGAAAATTTTTTCATCATTTCATTTACTGATTATTAAATTGAAATCAACGAATTAAAGTTTTTATTTTAATAATAATCTTTTCATGATTATTCTTATTTCTTGATTATTTCCCGAGGTATGTTTTGAGCGGCTAACTCAAAAAGGGGAGAAATCATATTAACAATTAAACCTTTTGAGGCCTTTGAAAAACTTCAAGTTAGCAGAGCCATTTCCGCTTAATGATTTCGAGTACGCTTTTGAAGGATCAAAAGAGATAAAGGACCACTTAGCTACGTTCACGATGCACGGCAGTCACTTCCGTTTTGGTGTCACTTCCGTTTCAGAACCGTTTCCGGAGTGTGCATAAGCCACTCCAGTGTACACGCATCATTACAGAAACAGATATATAAAACAAAAATATAAAAAATGACATATTTTCCATGGAAACGGCTTCACTCTGAACAATCAAATGCATGCCTTTGGGCGGCAGTACAAATTGTAAAGTTTTAAAGTGGCACTTCAAACGTTTATGGGATTATAAATGCATTCCCCGAACTATAACTATCAACGAGCAGTTTATATGTACCTACTTCGGTTATGAGAAACGCTCTAATTTATAACACAATTATATTGTATGCCTTTCAAAGATATAACTCACAAAAGGAAAGCGAAGCTCTAGAACTTGCTCATTTAATATTCTATGATGATCCGAAGAGAATCCTTGGTCTCGAATGCTTCGCCTTAATCGTCCAATTATAAAACTTACACATGTACCTAGTTTTGATGATGTAGTTTTTTCTTGAATTGCAGTTGATAAAATGCAACTTGGTTAATGAAATAGAAAGTCTTTTTCAATGACGAACTGTTTTTCTAGATTATAAACAGGACGATGGGTTGCGAAAAAAATCAATTGCAATGAGCCAAGTCATCCGTTCAGCATTCGAGACCAAGGTGAGGAGAATGTCCGTTCGTTTTTCCTTCCGAATTATCGTATCGTGCAGTATCGTGTTCTATCGTATCGTCAGCAAAATACAATTTTCCCGATGGCATTTTTATTGGTTCTCCTATGGATCGATTACAGTTCAGTTGCTCCTTTAAATAATTGCTATTTTACTCGTAGGGACGCAGATAAGCAGATATCCGCTGATCATTGGGGTGGAAATCTTTAGCTGAGATCGGATTCAAAAGGGAAATTGAAAGTGAAAATGAATGGAAATGTAATCGCAAGCCAGAGACATGGCAGCAGAAAGAATAATTTTCGACTCCAATTCAGTGATTCTACATTTTACAAAAAATTTTGAAAGTTAATTTTTTAATAAATGCTCCAACTTCCTTTGAACTCAAGACCCATAGAAATAACAAAAAGTTAAACTCAGAGTCAGGCATCACAGTTTTACTTGAAAATAAGAAATTTTCCCTATAACTCAATCAATCCAACTCACCAACCATTTATATCAAAAATGACACATTTGGTTCTATTTGGAGTGAAATAGGAAGGCTCACGAGCAGTATTCCTCACTGAAGTGAGCTCTCTCTCAATCCCCAGCATACATGACGGGAAGGTCAAGTTACCAAAAAGGAGTACCTAAATACTCTAAGGTTACTCGGAACATGACTAATCAAAGAATAGAGTGTTTTTATATGATAATTGCCTAGACCTTGAATAGCAACAAGTGGTCTAAAAGTGTAGTTTAAAAATTAGACCAATAGGTATCTAAAAACTGGAATATTTACCTCTAATTGACCTTAGGAGATCAACTCGTGGGACACTTAAATATGGGAGTGCTTTTTTAAGACAGTTTAAGAAATTGGTTGGCAAATTAAAAAGGGAGATATCCTGGTATTTTTGTGACTAGCCAGAGATTAGTTGAAGAGTAGTTTAATAACAACAAAGTCTATTTAAATGATAAATGCTGCAAAGTAACTACGGCACTTGGATCACTTCCGGCATAAGGATTTACATTCATGCAGAATTGTTAGAAATTGAATTTCCGTTGCCACTTTCTGAATGGTCCAACACAATCGCAATCACAGGAGAACTTTCCTTTGAATAAATTATTAACCGTAATTGCAATGACCAGGCGCAGCTCTCAGTTCGGCAAATAGCAGCAGCACACGACACTGCCCTTTCACAATGCAAGCAAAGCTCCCTTTCTAATGGAGCAATGGCATGGTCCATGGCATTCCGACTGGGGTGTGTCTACACACATGAACGAACGTGCGAGACGGAGGAGTGAATGCAAAAAGTTGGCCAACAGCAATCCATTTGAGAATGCAGTAAAATTAGCTCTTAATTTTTGTTTAATCACTTTTTCTATTGCATAATTAAACTAGTTTGGCAGTCATTCGTAGAAGTTTCCCCTTTTCGCATCCGATTTACGACAATGGATCTCACAAGCGAATGGAAAGGTTTAGGCGAAAAGGTGTTAGCACATCTTCTTATCCTCAGCCTAGAGTATTTCGCAATGGTCTAATTGAATTTCTGTTGCCGCATTTTCCGTTTTAATTCCGCTGCGTTTCGTTCTTGAGAAGCCGAAAATCTAGAATTTTTATGAAACATTTCCAACTAGGTTGAGACTTTTAATTAAATTGTTCAATATTTAATTTTATAGCCTCTCGCTCGTTTCTCATTTTTGTTTCATCATCATTCCTCAAAGGGGTTCTTTAACTTTTACAGAAATGTGCAAAAACTTTTTTCGTAGGTTTATTAATTTGAATATTTCATTACAATTGTCAGAAATTAAACTTTTTTTATAATTGCTCTTTACATTTCGTAAAACGTGAGCTCAGACCTTTTGACCAAAAGTTTCATTATTTTCAAAAAGTTTGCCTCCAACTTTTCTTTAGTGCCATTGTCTGTGGCTTTGTGTGACCTCAGAAATAGGAAATCTTAATTCTAGTAAAACAACTTTATGGTTTTCCTACGCAAAAGTATGTTTTATGCTCTTTATCTTCTGAGAGGACATAGAATTTGCCACTCAATCGAAACATACGGTATATGGTTATCTATGGTTGAGGACATTTTTTTTTTGAACAAAAATGCGTTTATAGCAAGAAATTTGCTAGTTAAGTGGTCGACTTTCAGTTGAAAATAAAAAAGGAATCCAAATCACAGTCCTATTGCAAAACAACTTAGGTCCGAATTTCCGGGGAAAAACAACTTACTTGACCATTTTCATGGAAAAACCGCGTCAATTAGCGAAAGTATTTTCATGCCATAAAAGCAACATTTAAGTGGGCTGTCTCATTGGGCAAAACTTTTTGTTTTTTGCATTATTTTATAGCTTGAATATTTGAGAATATCGTGCTAAAAGAATTTTTGGAAATTCAAAATAGTTTAGAAGATATAGGCTTCTTTGTCGGGCAAGGTGTGCGTTAAAATGAGACGTTTTTACGTTTGCTTCAAACTTGAAACGCATTTATCTCGAAACTACTTTTTTATCTAGCGGCCACGATTTCTCCAGTTCAACTGGACCGATTTCAATGAAACAAAGTGGATTCGACGCAGAATTTTCACCATTATGGCCGGACTCTCAGTTGTAGTTTTAAAAAATTTTTTACAATTTTTTTTTGTACTGAACTACAAAAAAATATACCCGAAATCGATGGGTAATTTTGCAATGGCCGCCATTTTTTCAAAAAAAAAAAATCCCAAAATTATTTTGGAGGTTCACGCAATAATGACAACTATACTGATTATTATTACGTTTTTCTTTTTGATTTCTAACAACTTGAAGACCTGGAGTCGTGGCAGCCAGCACTACACATTTTTTTGATCATTTACTTTGACGGCCGAGAACTGTTTGAACCGCCCTCACATAAAAAACAAAACGCTACTTTAATAACTTTCATTCAATCCTAACACAATAAAAAAGACTTAATTGAAAAAGCTCTTTTAGTTTTCTTTCAGGAATTTTTTTTGAAAAAGGTCCAAAAACAGCCTCGCCAATGAGACAGCCCCCATAAAAGTCATACAAGATACCTTACCCAGTGCCTGGTTAAATGATATAAATTTCTCTTCTTATTGTATTGGTCAAACCTAAACATAAGCACTACAGTCAACCTCAGATATATTTAAGAAACACTCGTAAGTATAGCTCCTCGAGGTTCTTCCATAGATCGAAGCTCCGCTTAAATAGATCAATATTGCCGATCTAGCAATATTGGATATTGATTGATTTCATAAGTATGACTTCGAACTTCCCCTGCCGGTGTGCCTACGTTGCACTTGTTGTTGTTGCACTTGGCTCTTGTTGTTCTGTTGACCGGCTTGTAACTTCTTGCGTACGTTGCCCTTCTCGATCGCCAGTTATTGTTGTTGACGTAGGTCAGCCTTTGAAGACGTTGAACCTCTTATGCATAGCTTATTCAGTTGCTTATTGCAGACTTGCTTGCTCGTGGTCTTTCGTCTTTTCCCCCGCTTGCCCTTTCCTCTGGTCACCGTTGTGCAAAGTTTTGGTACCGGCGATCGGTATGCTTGTTTACGTAATTGTTCTCAGTTGTTGAGTTATTGTTGTTCTTGCTGAAGGGTGTCGGATTTCGAGCTTGGTGTTGTGTCGTCGAACTCCTCTGAATTTTGATGCATTCGTACTTTCGGCTTATGACGTGAGTGTGACGTGACACTTTTTGACTTACAACAATTCTAATATTTTGGCATAAATTTCATATAGTTACGGGCTTATATAAATCAAACATTGGACACCGTTCAAATCAAATGAGATGATTGGAAAAAGACTCAAATCAGGCACCGCACTTATGCACTTTCACACAAAAAATTTATTCGCATAATTTACAGAATTGTGGGAAATCTTTTTCAAAAAAAAAAAATCAATTTTCACAATCGCTAATTTTCCCAGTGTGCAAAATATGCACATATGCCTTGCTTGAATGCTGCATGTATTTACGAGTATTAAAAATTTCACATTCACATATCAATTTCCCCAATTCAATTATGGATTGAAGAAATCCTGCGAAAAATTGATTTAAAAAAAAAATTGATAAAACGTAAAAACACAAAGAAAGCAAATATAAATAAAATACAGGGTGTTCCGTAGCTGAGTGCTTTCCTCTAGAGCGTTGATAGAGAAGGTCATTGTGAACAAAAAAAGGTATGGGAGGGGGTCCAAAATGCACTCCGGAACGAAAGAAATTTGCAGTTGTTTTATAAAAAAAATTTTCACGCCTCAACGTTTGTATCCAAGATAAAAATTTTAATGCAGTTCGACAGAGAATTGTCAGACCTGTCTAGGCGTATAAATTAGTCTTACACTTTATTGCAGCTTCAAGGGTATTTGAGCCTTCAAAGTCAAAATTTTAAAAATTTTTAAACATTTTTTGACTTTGAGAGCCATTTTGGTATGAAAAAGGTCCTATTAACACCCAAATTTTTTATTTTCAAAATGCTAGATCGATTTCCTCTAATTTGGTACCCCATATGTCTAATAAATTTTTTGAAAATAAGATGAGAAAATTAAATATCTAAATCCCATACGATTTGTTCACAATGACCTTCTCTATCAACCCTATAGAGGAAAGCACTCAGCTACGGAACACCCTGTATAAAGGTTGTAAAAAAAAAAGCAATTTTGTATTCGTCTACATTTCATTATGAGTTTTTCATTGAGCGAAAGATGGGAAGCCGTTATAACATATGTTGAAAAATGAAGAATCTGAAGGTGTTTATTAATAAATATATTGAGTTTCAAACGGCAGTATTGTATTTTATGCATTCGTTTTATGACTTCACTTGCCACCTGCCAGAAATGCCATTCATTTTTTAACGACCACATAAATCGTTTATCCGATCGATTGAGCGTATACGTAATGCACATAACGCATACGTGATGTAGCACACGGAATTGCAATTTGTCTGCGAATGAACTGGCAGCATCGCACAGTGTCGCGTCTCCATACATCTCGTGGCCAAAAATAGAAGGAGTTGTGCTAGATCAGTGAAATTTTACATGGAGGTTTATTTTCATAAAATTAAGAAATTTTGAAAATATTTTGAAAATCGAACCACCCCAACCCCCACCCCCCATGTAAAGGGGGGACCCAAATTCCGCAATTTTAGTCCTAGAGGCTTGAAATTCGGAACAGAGTTTACTGTTGTGCTCCACAATTGGAAAAACCTTATTTCAATTTGCTACCACGCCCACTTTTTGTGCTACGCCTACTCAAAGTTGGTAAATAGAGTACTTTTGAAATTCCCGAAAATCGCATAACAATTCAGAAAATATTAATGAATGATATTTATTTGTAAAATTTAAATGTGTATTTAGCACAAAAAATAAAAAAACACGGTCCAGCCCTAGGGGATGTCTTTTAATTACGTAGGATTTCATTACTATTTTCACGTTCGCGTCTTAAGTCTTTGCGTACACAGTTCTGATATAAAAAGCAACAGAGATAGAGTAAAGACTTAAGACGCGAACATCGTATAAATTTGCACCAATCTCATACAAGAGCATAATTTTTCAAAATGAACACACATATTTCTAATTTTACTACGCTCTTCAATACTCAACTCTCTGCTTAATTTGTTTTTCACAAACATTTGCACCGCTGGCTCCTTATTTGCATTGTTCCCTGCACACCAAGCTTCGAAAATTTCGCCAATTTTTATTGAAGACTCCACTGCAAAAATCAACGTAAAAAACAAAGTTGCAAAAAGGTGCAGGCAAATCTTTTTGATTTGGATTATACATACTTTCTTTTATATATTCTTATTAAAAATTGTAGTCACAAATTGTAACATAACTTTTCGCCCTCTTCGAAACTTTTAAAACGCATATTTTGAGTAATTTTCTTTTATGTTTCATTCTAAATAACGAAACTTTTAAAATGTCAAACAAAAGAAAACAAAACAAAAACTACCCTCTAGGAAATAAGTTGAGCTTTCAGAAAAGTCATCAATCTTATGAATAAGTTAAAAAACAAATGAAATACGACAGTTCTTATTCTACATAAATTCGGTATATTTTTGCCATAAGCAACATCGGTTTTGAAGTTTGCACTTTGAAGGCTCCAAAGCATAAGTAAACATTAGTATTTTTCAAAGATATTTAAGCCTTGATCAGTTGCTGGTATTTGCTGTAAATCGCCATCAAAAT
The DNA here is from genome assembly GCA_020466095.1 of Chlorops oryzae. Classification (NCBI taxonomy): domain Eukaryota; kingdom Metazoa; phylum Arthropoda; class Insecta; order Diptera; family Chloropidae; genus Chlorops; species Chlorops oryzae. The sequence goes on from CM035807.1 coordinate 104,663,478, forward strand.
TTTTTTAAAAATCCGACATCAACTTTTTTCTATTTTGTCCACCTCGCAACACTGTGCATCGTTCTCTAAGTCAGCTCGGATTTCGCTTCATTAACCTTTGAAAATCTAACTCGGTTACCACTTTTTTGTTTTTTTTTTTCTTTTTGCTTTCGCATGGGGGAGAAAATGCTTTAAGGGAGCTGGCTTAAAGGATATATTTTAAGGGATTTTTATTGCTTGAAAGCCCTGAATTCATGCTTCAACGTTAAAATTCCTCGGTTTTCCGTAAAAGAAGAATAAAAGAAAAAATTGTGCCAAAAAAGTGTTCAACTGATACATTTTCATACAATTTTATTTAACACAGATGCAATAAAAGGGATAAAGTCATAAATTTTATAAAGGAAATGGTTGAAACAATAGAAGATAATAAAACTTTTTATGATTTTACTTTGGAATTATAGAGCTTATTGTATTACCTGCATTCATTTTGCAATACAGAAGGCGTATCTTGGAAGGCTTCGGTTGTAAAATAATCGGCTTGAATTTTAAAGTATGATTTTTTATGGTATAGTTTTTCACGCTCAAGAATTTTATAGGGGTTGATACGGTGTACTCTGTACTTGCGGACACTCCTCTTAACCCATTTTCTACCGGCTGTTCGATTTTTCGAAAAAAATTAATGTTTTTTTTTTGTTGTTGTCGGTACAAAATGGGAAAAGAAGGCATCCCTCTTAAGTGGATACTTTTTGAGAATGCTCTTGGACAATTCCACGAGAAACTGTCCCAACCGTGATAGCCATTTTGAGCACAAATTGTGAAGTTTCAGTGCCTAACGGTTTTTAAACGTTTTAAAAAATTTAGATCCTTGAGAATCACGTCCTTTTTTTTTCAATTATTATGAGTTAAAACCTAAAAAGTGAATGTCACGGGTGGGACCGTATTCATGGAATTTCCCTCTTATGTTTCTGCTTCGCAAATAGTTTCCTTTTAAGCGGACACATTTTTCGGTCCCATAGGAGTCCGCTTAAGAGAAAGTACTCGGTATAAGTAGTCAAGGTTGGGTTTCAAGTCCTTTCTTCAATCTTCTATTTGTGCTTAGAGGAAAATGGGTCACTTATATAAGTCCATGTGGCGATTGTTATTTTGTTCGTCGACTCAATTGTTTTTTTTTTCTTCTTCTTCTTTTTTAAACTGAAATATTTCCCGACGAGGCATTGAGCGATATGGAACGCATTATTTCGAATGTTCGACTTTCGAAGTTGACAATTTGCCAAATTCTAAGTAAACATCAAATAAAATAAACATAAATAAAACACGAAATTCACAATATGATATTCTAAGTAAAAATTCTGCATTAAAATACCTAAAGCAATTTTTTTCTTGCTTTTCTTTTCACTGTGCAAATGAACCGCTCCGAAAATGTAGTGCCTTTTCTTTGTTCTATAGTGTCCAATACCCAGTTGAGACGTTCGGAATAATTTAGCACGTTCTTTATTTCCTTTGTTTGAATTTTAATTCATCTTTTTGTTCTGACAATGCCAGCATATAGAAAAGACCGAATAATGCTTTTTTTCTTTTATGTTTTCTTCTTTTAGTTTTACTTTTACTTTTTACGAAGGTTCGCTATATTCGCACTCATGTAAGAAGTATTACGCAAGAAATTTGAAAGCTTATTTTAATGTTCCCGTTAAAGTTTTTCCTCAAGATATCCTCGCGAAATATCCAAATTTTCGTACAATATTTATTTACAGTGTAATCTCTCTTATGCGGACACCTACGGGACCGAAAAATGTGTCCGCTTAAGAGAAAACTATTTGAGAAGCAAGAACATAAGAGCATTCTCAAACAGTGTCCATTTAAGAGGGGTGTCCAGTATAAAGGCTTCTCCGCAAGGAGAGAGTATACACCGAGAGAAATAACAACAGTTAAATCAACTACTTAAAACAGTTAGAGTAAGAGTGGTCAAATAAACTGTATTCCGCGTTAAATGCACTGAAAAATTCAGTCAGGTTTCGGTTTCAGGTTTCGATAGCTCAGTACTTTAAACTGTGATTCGATAGTCGTGAGCTTCGGGGTTCTATCCCTGCTGGCGTAGGGAATTTTTCTGAATTTTTTTTTTTTATTACAGATTTTTTTTTAGTTCAGAGTGTAGTTGTTTTGGAAGACAAAAATTTTCTCCTAAATTTTTAAGGTTTTAATTTATTTAATTTTTTATTTTAATGGTTCATTTTAAAGCAAAAAATTTTGGGTGTGAAACAATTCCTTAAGCACGTTCCCCAAAACTTGAGCAACCATAAACTCAATTGAGCATTTTGACCAACAAATTAAATTCGTTCGTTTAGCGTAATGGTTAAGACGTTCGCCCAGGGAAGTGGAAGTCAGCGGTTCAAGGCTCGGCCGAGGCGAGAAAATTTAAAGAGATGAAAGACAAAAAGATTTAAATAGAAACAAATAAATAAAAAAAAAATATAATAATTTAATAAAAAAAAAATATTGATAGAAGAAGATAAAAAAAAAAAGTTAAAGCAAAAAATAAATTATTTTTTCCCAGACGCTGGTGACAGTTGATTTAACCGCGAGACAGTTATATCAACCATCAGGTAGTTATATCCGTAATGACGGGCCTTAGATTATTTTATTCAAGGTCTGTTCCCGTACTGGGCAAAATTACCCAAAACTACCCAATTTTGCCCAATTTTCTTACAGTTTTCAAAAAATTGGCCAGTTTTGGGTGATTTCGAGCAGTACGGGAACAGACCTTCTATCTAGAGTATTCTTATCTCTAGAGTATTTTAAATTTTGTGAATTATAAAAATTTTTTTTGAAAAATACCAAGGTCAAGCCTACTTAAACAACGGACGTTTAACCTTCTAGTTCCTACCTTCGTCTCAAGAAGAAGATTATTGGAATTAAAAAAAATTTTTTTTAAATAATTTCAGATTCGTTTCTCCCTAATAAAAAATAATTAAATAAATTAATAAAATAAAATAAAAAATAAATAAATAAAATAAAAATAAATCAGTCTCATCTGAGTTTTTCATTGAAAAAAAAAAAAAAAATTCTGGCATTAGAGGGTTAAAAACTACAAAATATCATGCCATACGCTCTTCTTCGTTTTTGATTTATCAATGTTCATATCAATATTTCATTAAACGTCTTTGTGTCTACGTCGAAAGCCGCAAAGTCACACGATAAAATGCTGTTATTCAGAAAAGAACATGTTCAAAAAAAAGAAAAAAAAAACTATAATTTACTCGAAGACGCCATGATGCTCTGAAAAAGATTTGCTTAAGAGCTATTTATGTATGCGCGAGCATATTTTTACATACCGAATTCTTTTTGCTTGTTGACATATTTTTCTTTTAAGACCGAAAATGTCAGCGAAATGATATACAATCATAATTATATTTATAATCCTTTCTTAGCACGAAAGTAAAATTTAGAAACGAGAAAAAGGGTAATAATGATAAAATTTTGCCATGAAGATAAAGTTATGAAAATTTAGACAATTTTGAGAGCATATTGACCTAAATTTATATCGATCATTTCAAAAGCCAAACATAAGCCAAGTGAAACACATAGAGACCGGCTCCTATTAAGGCCCATTTTTATTCGTCCAACTTCCAACTATGAAATTTGCAATATAAACTTTTTGAGGTTGAAACTTTGCCTTAAATAATATCTTGGGGGAACAAAAATTTCTGGACAATCTGCAATATTGAGAGCAACTGCAGCGGATTGAAAATTGCAAGAGCGAATTGACGTTGATTTTATAGTAGGCGATGTATACAGGCATATGCTAGGATCCGAAAACTGATGGATTGGACAAGGTTGATCGTGTTATTCAACAAACGAAATGGCTGATGCGTAATGCAGATGTGTAAAGTGTGAAAGGGTCTCTTTCAATTGTGCATTTTTTGCGCTAAATACTGAATCTATGTGCCAGTCTGAAAAGCATATAAGTGTATCCGTTATTCAATAGTATCAGATGGAAAGAAAATACGTGCCAAATAATAGAGTGTACTCTCTCCTGGCGGACACTCCTCTTAAGTGGACACTTTTTGCGAATGTTCTTATGTTCCAGCTTCTCAAATAGATTCCTTTTAAGCGGACACCTCTGTTAAGTGAACACATTTTTCGGTCCCGTAGGTGTCCACTTAAGAGAGAGTAAACTGTACTAATATGGGTGCTTCCTAAAGGCTCAAATTAGTCTTGACTGAACTTTTATTTTGATAGATTCTAGGTCTAGAACATTTAAGTCTACAAAGTTTTTAAGTTATAAAAAATAATTCCACACAAATCGAATGAAAGAAACAAATCAAACCAGCTTATACTTTAAGTTATTTTGAATTAAGACCCCACTAAGTGAGCACAATTTAGAAAAGTAAATTCCTAGAGAAAAGCAGAAAATTTTTTTCAATTTCCTAAACCAATCATGGACTTCAAAATGGACTACATTTCGCTTCAAGAAAATCTTTAGATACAGAGAAGATAAGAAATCCCGTAGCTGAGCAATCAAGCTTAGTGGTCTTGCCTGACTAGCCATCGAAGAGCCATTTATAGTATTAAGTCTGCAAGAGTAAGGAGTCCGGCTGCGGTACTTTACCAGCTTTTGTCAACAGTAAAGTGACATAACAGCGCTGCTTGTCACTGCAATCGAGTGGAAATGCAACAACTCTCGAAGTAGTTTTTTTTCCTTCTTTTTTTTACCATTAATTCCAATAGTGACTGGATTAACGATTTGGTTATCTGAGTTTCTTGTTTTCTACTTCAGTGCGTTCTTAATTGAATAAAATTGTGTTATCTTTTGGCTTCGCTGACTGGACGGGAGTGTTTCGATTCAATAGATCGCTTTGGCAGTTGCGACATCCATTTCAGCTCTAATTGTGTCAGGTTTTTGTGCAACATTTTCTTGTGATATGCACATTTTTCCTTCTTCATTCATCTTTTTGTGGCTACAATATTGTTCAGGTTTCATTGCGATTTGTCCTATATTTTCGCATTAACTGTACCATATCAAACGTTTTTTTTTTTTTTTTTCTTATTAACCTAAATTCATTTTCTTCTTTCTAAGAGAAACTAAGTTTCTTTATTAGGAGTGTAATTCCAAGTGATTTTTTCTTTAGAATCTCTTTCTATGCGATACGATATGTTTAAGTTTATTTAATAATGCCTTTAATTTTTATATAACCACTTAACCCTTTCGCGTCGGAGTTTTTTCTCAAAACACAGGAATTTTTTTTTAACTGATTGCAGAAATGGGTAAAGGAGAAAAAAAAACATTTTCTGGATACTCAAAAATTTCGAAGGTCCTTCGGATATCCTGGGATATCTATATAATCCCAATGACAGTTTTATATGGGACATACATATGTATGTCCTAATCACTCTTGCCAGTTTAGGGGAATCTCTCCTAAATCAGAAGACATTTATGATCTTTAGTGGAGTCTTAGGGCAGACAAGTGGTCACTGAAATTTTTATATGTAGGACATTATGGGACCAAGTTTTTGTTTTATGAAGAATTCAAAATTCAATTTTAGGGAATTTTGACCTTGTTTTGAGACATTAAGGGGAATATTCCCCTAAAAATCTGGCAATAGTGGTCCCAATAGCAAAAAAAACAAGTTTTAACTGAGTGGGACGTATTGTTCCAGCAGGCGCGAAAGGGTTAAACTTTCAAACATATCTCGCTCAACATCAAATGGAAGAGATCATCTGTGTCGGCATCTAAATTCCTCTTGTTTCCGGCCCAGAGTATTTGAAATCTTTAATAATCTGCCGCTTTTATTATAAAACAGCAATAAAAATGTCTAAATTATGTGCATGTTTGTACATGCAAAACTTTTAAAGCATTTCCATTACGCACTCCGCAGCTGTCCGAAAAGAATCAATAAGAACAAAGAAAAATTAAAAGAAAGAAAAACAAAGAAATTTCCGTGAAACACACGTGACTTTAGCTCTTCGAAATTCTGAGTGTGTGTGTGCGTTTTTTTTTTCCTGTGTGTTTGTTAAGAACCAGCGCCAACGAAGTCAGCATCAATTTATCGGTAAAATATAATCAGCCGTGTACATACATACATATTGTATGGACTTTGGTTTGTATGGAAATTGCTCGTTACGCAATAAAGGGGCATTCACCGTTAATGAATGGAGCGGCCCGAAAAAAAATAAGTATAAAAAAAATCATTGAAAAAAAGAATGAAATTTTTACCGGGCAGAAATGTTCAGTTCCTTCTCTCTGGCTCCCGAATTCGCTCTCGATATAACATCGTCACCATTGCGTCGAATGCGTAGGTGTTTCTGTATACAACAATGATTGAGGCGAACACACCACCATCGAGTCATTGAGTCCGCGCTGGTTCACTACTTCGTTCGCGTTCGTTGTGTCGGTCCGTTTCTTCTTCGTCTGCCAATTTTCACGATTCGTCGTGGCGTCTGATGTGAGAGCGTGACGCTCGAGAAATTAACAATTTACACACAAAATATCACACACACACACACACATACAATTCATACACACATGCATTGAACGGGCCACATACGAACGGCATCACCGACCGTCGAATCAAGAACGCCCACAACGCACAAAGGCAGCAGGCAGCAGAGGCAGCAGAGGCAGCAGAGGCAGCAGAGGCAGCCGTGAGCGCGGCAACAGGTTCCAACGAAGTGTTGAATGATTTAATGAATTTATGAATATTCATTTTGAACTTCAAAATTCTCAAGTTTTTATATTAGTCCGCACAAAGTAAAAGCCAAAAAAAAACCTAAATTCGCACAATAATGCGGAAGACTTTAAAAAGAAAGAAAATCTCATAAATTTTTCTTCAATACCGAAAAGCGAAGAAGACAAAATGGAACACTAACAGCAGGACCATTTTTTAATAAAAAGAAAAACAAGGGGGGAAAAAATATGAAAAAAAATAAACGCAGTGTCTTTGGCTCTTCAAGCTGTTTTTCACAGATCGAAGCAATTCATTTTAGCATTTCCAAATAGCGTTTTTATTTTTTAATGTGAATTTTTCTTCTTATTTTTAACTGAGCTGTTAATTAGAGAGCGCAAAGCATGTTTATTCCTGAATGATAGCTGTGTTAATTTATGAATCGAATTACATTATTATTGAATGAAATTATTTCGCGAAGAGAAGGGAATAAGAAAATTAGTGAAGGAAAAATAATTATTTCATTTGATATTTTAATGGAAATATTTATGCCGAAAATGTTTTTTGGAACTGTTTCATTTCTCTTTTGATTTTTCTTTTGAATTCTAATTAAGGGGCTGTCTCCAGTTTTGTCAGAAATGAAAACCTTCGTATGAAAAAAACACTTCAGAAAAATTCTGATTCATTTCTGAAGATTTTTTTTTGTGAAGTTTTTCATTTCTGACAGAGCTGGAGAGAACCCCTAAGAAAACGCATTTCAATCTCCAATGAGAGTTTTTCGTCACGCAGATGAAAGCATAATATCGCTTTAGTAATGCAATATTTGAACCAAGTACCAATCTAACGAGTACCGAGTACTCATAAAAATTATACGCTTTCACTTGAGTTTAAATCAAATCAAAAATTTTCAAAAAATTTTCAAAATGAACCAAAGCTCGAGAAATATTTTAAAAGCTCTTTTTCACGAAACAGTGAACATTTTTTGTTTTATTCGTTTAAACGAGTATCCAATAGCGAGTACTCAAAAATAGCTACATCATTAACCTGTCAAATTGCCTCGCAACGAGAAATATTCAATTTTTCAAAATTTTCTCGCTACGAGGTCTCGCAGTGCGATACATTGGAGCTTGAGCCATATAATTGAATGTTTTGAAATTTGTGTGCGTCTCGTTTCGGGCTTTTTAAGATTAGCGGCCCCAAGCCGGTATGAATTTTTAAAAAATTTTATGAATAAAATACAAGAAACCCCTAACCTAACACAACACTTTTAAGAGTTAGCCTAGTCCATTTGAGAGCTCCTCGATACCATTTGATCTGTGCAAAGTTAAACATTTTTTTTACCAAAAACCAGAAGAAAAAACGCTTTAGATATGCTCGATAGTTTTTATTTATAATTAACTCTATTTAATTAAGATTGATTGCTAGGCCGAGCATTTATTAGAAGAACTTTTCAATTTGAACATTAACCCTGTTAAAAAATAAAAAAATATGAAACCCGCAACGAGAAAGCAAGCCCGAAAAAAAACAAATTCCATGGAATCTAAAAATACGTCTCCGTATAGCAGAAGCAATCAGGCAACTAATAGAGAAATGCCATAAACCTATTCTAATGCATGGTTGACTTACAGCCCAAAATCAAAGAGCAAATTCTATAGACGAAGTTTTGTTCTTAAAAGCATTGTCTGCTGTGGGTAGCTAAAATATGATTTCATGCTTCCTTGAACTATTGATGGACTTGTTGGCTCCGGCTGGCAGACTGACACGTTTTGCCGTCTCTAATTAGATTAATGCGCAGCCATGTGTTCCATCAGTGCAGTACAGGAGTAACGTCACAAACAATGGACTCGAATGGCTTACCAAGAATACCAATACATTTCTAAGCAGGCGCAAATTCGGTAGAGCCAGACAATTGGTGGGGCAGTTGATGAAAGGTGGCAAAAAGCCAAATGCCTGGCATGAAATATAATTTGTTGCGGATTTTACATTTACGGCTACGCAGCGTTGCGAGGCAATGCGAACTATTTACTCTCCTTTTTGGCGACACAGCATTACGCAACCGAAATTGTGATAAGTAATTTGGTACGCCACAGAAAATGAAAAGATAATTCTCTAGAGGCAAGATAATGATATCAAGAAATTGTCTTTGAATGGTCCAAATTATATTAAACCTGCCAAAATATACAATTGAGGCTCCCAGCAATTTGCATTAGAAAATCATACTTTTCGATGGGCTAACGCCAAAATGAGCGAATCGCAAGCTTTTTACTAAATTGTGAGTCACCACAAGACAAATCTTGAGCGAACTCTAATCATATCCCAAATAAATGATCTTTTTGGCTCTGTGATTCTATCTGCTAATCATGGATTCAATCAATCAAAGGAAATGCATGTCTTTTTGGAAAAAGAAACTCAAACAAACCATAGTATTTGAGGCTAAAAATGTCCATCAAAAAGTCATTCCCGGGACTTCAGCATTCCCGATAAAAAATTAATGAATTACTGAAATTCGGTAAAGCTGAAGGAAAATTTTAAACAACTGTTAGCCATTAAGGCACCAAAATTTCCAAAACCTCGGACAATGGATTGTGATTGCAAATTTAATTGATTCCTCTGGAACATAACGAATCATGTCATCAAGCGTCACTCATTGAGGTAAACCGAAATCTGACGATGCAACAACCTGACCGCATTCGTCGCACACCACAGACCATATTGGCGGTGACAGCGTTTGGGGCACACGCCTTCAACAAGATGCAAGTGTTCTTGATTTCTAAATTCTTATTTGTGTATATGTATATACATGTATGCACCCGCATTGTGTGGTTCCTTCCTTGCGTTCGTTTGACGTTTGCTAATTAAATTTTGCATAAAATTCTTCCGAATCATACACGATTTTTTGATGAAAAATAGTTTTTTTTTCTTTTTAGTTCCTTGAAAATGACTGAAGTATTGTATTAGTAGTATTTATTGTGATTTCAGGAAATGATCGCAAGCCGTCATATAAGATATTAAGAAATTCAAAACTGCATGTGAATATTTTCAAAAATTATAGTTAATCGTTAGTTTAACATAAATATAATTTGAAGCCACGTCACTGAAGCAAATAGTTATCCTGAGAGCCTAACTCAACTACACTGAGTGCCGACGCAGTTATGACGCTGCCTGCCTCTATGCATAGGAGTTTTATCATTCATTTGGGTATTGAAACTATCGAAATCTTCGCTTAAGTTTCGGTGCCATCTTCAACTCATCATTAACCATAGCAACTTGGGTCCTCTTATGGAGGAAAGCCAAGCTCTGACGGTCACAAGCCAGCCAAAGAGGTAGTGATGGAGGAGTAACTACTTCCTTAAAAAACCAGTCCCGTCTGACCCGGACGAGGTAAAACTGTAAGGGTCTCCTTCCTAGAGTTCAGTTGAACAAAAAACCCTTCAATGGCACAAAGTTGTGATATATCTACCCAAGGTGGTACGCACGATAGTTCAAATCCACCCGCTAAGGCAGCCTTGGGAACGGATTCTGGGGGCCCAAACCATTGATGTGTGTGAGCCGGAAGGCTCTTATGATTCCCTTATAAAGTTAAACTGGATGAAGCGGAAGATTTCTCAGATCTTCTGGTTAACGCAGGTTGCATTTTTACTGACGGCTCAAAAACGGAACTAGGTTCCGAAGCAGGAGTATTTATAAGGAAAGAGGAGTAACAGAAACTCTTTTTTCCACTATGGGAGCAAAGCGACAAGCGAGTTTTTCAGGCAGAGGTTTTTGCTATCCTTAAAGCAATGGATCATGTGGTTGATAAAAGATGGCGGGGTAGAAGCAGTCTTTAGTGACAGCCAGGCTGCGCTACTGCTACTGGCAATGCTTAACCCTGCTGTCTCGTCAAATCTAGTGAAACAATGCAAAAATAGACTTAGATTACGTCAGTAAATTCAACTCTGTGCAGCTCAGATGAGTGAAAGGACACGCTGGTGTTGAAGGCAACGAGGAAGCTGATAAGCTAGCCAGACTTGCATATGGTACACCTTTTCTGGGTCCGGAACCGGTCATCGGAGTTGCTACTGCAAACATCAGGACGGCTGTTGCGGAATGGATTTCCCTAACCTGTTCACAGCAATGGCAAAATGTTTCTACATGTAGGTTCTCTAAGAAGTTCTCTAAGGTTCCATCTCTGTGTAGCAAATCTTCCGAATTTCTGCTGTCCCTATCTAGGGGAGACTGCAGACTTTTGGTTAATGCAATCACAGGGCTTGGCGCTTTGGCAAAGCACCTCAAGGTGATAGGAGTCACCGAAAATGCTGACTGCCCGTGCTGCGGAGAGGAGGATGAGGAAACGGCCGAGCATTATTTGTTCGACTGTCCGGCATTCTCACGAAGCGGACTGATGGCATTCGGTACGTGTGACAAATACGGAAAGAATTATCTTTCCTTATCTTTCAGGAGTCTTCTAAGGTTCATTCATAGAAATGAGAAGACCCTGTATAGAACATGCCATCTTGGGTCAGTACAATGGACAAATTGATGTCTGAGTGCTGCCCTTGAAAACAGGCTTTAAAAAAAAAAAACCACAGCTATACTGTCACAACCAGACCTTCCAAAGACCAGTCACGAACTTATCGGCCGCTGAGCCTTATTAAAATATTTAGTATATAAAATATATACATATTAAATTCATATGGTCAACCTGTCCTATATTGCACCCATTAAACTGTAATATACTACCACTTTGATCCAATACCCAATCAACCTATTGCTGAAGGTTAGAATAGAGTCCGCGGGTGCATGATGCCCGTAACCGTCATCACAACGGTTCATATGCGGTTGTCAATGTAACAGGCCAACAAAAACAAACCAAAAATTCTCCTCGTCGAAATTATTGGACACATCAACAACAAATTTGCACATCATCAAATTTTGTTGACTGCCAACTGACCAATTTGACGCAAATTGGATTATTTCTGGAGGTGAAATGACACACAAGTATAAAAAAATTTCCATATAAGATACTATTTCCTCTGGAACGCAGACACAGCCTTTGATCATAATTTCTCAATATCTAGAAAAGCTTATTTGAATTTTTATTGGGTCTAAGAAATTGTTGAGTAAATTCCATCTCTATATGATTCCTTTGATGCTTTTTGCTTTTTCTATTTTTCCAAGATTGTTGATATTTTATTGTTTAAAAATCGCACATAAAAGTCGTGCCATTCTAATTTCCAATTTCATTATGTCTGACCGATATTTTCAAAGACTTTTTCTCAAAGTTAAAACAATTCAATTCGACACGATAACTTTTCCGTGCATTTGTTTATAGGTGTATGCGAGAATACGCTGAAATTTTGTTAGAGTACTTTGAATATTCAGTCAATAAATATAAATATGGTCGAAAAATATCGTAACGACAGTGGGGAAAAGGTACTCAAATACCTAGTAAAATTAGAAATTAGCTTAAAATTTAACAATTTCAAAAAACTTGCTCTCTCGGGAACGCTACTAAATTGCAGAATTTTTCTCATTTTAATAAAAATAATTTCCTAAAGCAAAATGAAGAACTTACAAGGTAATGAAGCTCATACTACAATGACACCTGATTGCACGAAAACGATTCACAAATAAATGGTGTGAGCAACAAATTCATAACTGAGATTTAGAGCAACACTTTCGCACATTCGTGCAGTAATAGTGGGACTCAGGCAGCTTCGCAAATTGTGGGAAATGAGAAATTTGTCACACAACTGTCAAAATTTATATGACAATTTACGAAAAGTTGCGAGGGCATTTGCGAAGCTGCATGAGTACCACTAATGTTTCACAGTCATATTATCAATTTTGCATAAGTTTTCCCAGTGAGTTTAAACAATCGCAATGGCCAGAAATTTCCTCGTCCTACTCATCTAAATAGCGATTGGCAATATTAGGATGAGGGTTTTTTTTTTTGGGTGGGTGAAAAAGGGGCTCTAAGCTATCGCGGTTTTTTTATGGGGAAATGGCAAAAAATACACACGCAATTTGCTAGATTAGCGCGTGACTGAATCGCGTATGCCGGCATTTGAAATGTGCATAAAGTTGGCACGCTGACTGACTGACTCAATGACTGACTGACTGACTGACTGAATATCGTATATTTTAACGTATTTCATTACATGTGTTTGTAGACTCGTTTCGCCTTTTATTTCCATTACTTGTGGACTCTCATTTTCATGCCTGCACAATTCCATTATTTCAATTTACCTGCTGCTGTCGTTCATGTTGCGTCTCGCTTGGTATTACAAGGATCTAACTAAGCATATGGAGGATGTGGAATGGCGGGAGGAAAGAGAAGCAAATAAATTGATATAATTTGATAATGCTGAATTATATTTACATCATTGTTGCACGTACATACATACATATGCTAGGAAACTTACGAAATTCGACTGCATGTACAGAGGCAATGTTTACATGTTGATTCGTGATTCATGATGCATAACCGTAATTTTCACAATCGTAATCAACCGAGGAAATTTCAAATCGATTTCGTAGCTTTTTCTTTAAATTGAATTAAACAATCTTACAACATCGATGTTATATTTTTGTTTTAGTTTATACATATATACGTCCTTGCGAGGGGGCGAAAATTATATGGGCAATTCCACAGAAATCGATGAGAAGAAAAAAAAATTTTTTTCGATTAAAGTTGGAAAAAAATATCAATAATAGTTGAACAGATATGTAATCTATACGTTGCTGTCAAATTCATATAGTGCATCCTTTTTTCGCAAGTGGACACGCGTGTTTTGTGAAAAGCTTAAATTATTCGAAGAAAAATGTCAAACGTCGAAAATTTTCCCAAGGTTAGCAAATAAAACATGTTTATATTTTTCGATATATAACTAAGCCCAATTATGGTTAACAATCAAGAGCTTTAGATTAAGCTGGCAAAAGTACGAAAAGTATAATTTTAAGCGACTCAGACAGTGTTGCATTTGGCCGCAAAGTTTGTGTAACATACCAACGCTAAATGCAACAAAGTTAGTGTCAAAGTAAAGCATGTCGATGAAATAAATGCTCTTTATTTTTTCCTCTAAGTATTCGAAATTGTTCAAAGAATACCGTTAAAAAAATTAAATTTGTGGATTATTTTTAATTTTAAATATCATTAAAAAGCTGTAACGTACCAACGCTTTCATGATTGTTAGCCTGACAAGGTACCGGTTGCAGTTTCAAATGTGCTAAGATCTATGTAACTTGAAAGTTAGTATGTAAATGTTATATTCGGGCATGTGATTGGATCCCCTTTCCCCAAAATTTCGTTCCTCCAATATTTTGAAGAATGTATGGAAATTTTGAAAGAAATGACATTGTCAAAACCAAAAGAGCGGCTATACGATAAAATTTTCGAATTAAAAAATTTCGAACATATTTAAATTCCCGAGTATTTATTTCAATTTCCCGGGAATCCAATCACACACCTGATTTTTTATATTTGTTGGATAGAAGTCTTTGATACGCACAAACCATCCAAACCATCAAAATTTCCCAAAGGGGTGTGCAAACCCGATATAGCTACCGTCGATCTAAGCCTTTTATGGACATACACAGTTTTAATGGATAAACGATCACGCCTCATTTTTTTACTTGATGAGCAGGAGGTACCCTCATTTGATGAAACACCTGGGTGTTTCAAACAGATGCAAAAAGATAGCATTCCCGGCACACAAAGTCTGCCGGGCATAAAAAGCTTCTATACTATTCAGAAGGTTAATTTTATAGATTTAGGTCAAATCTTTTGTAAAAATTTTTTTTAATTTGATATCTCTATGACAGTTCGATTTCAAAAATTTTTATGTAACATACCAACGTAAGGTACCAACAGGCGTATAATATTTTTTAAAATTTATCAACACATATTTCTTGGGTTTTTTAATGCAAATCATCGAAAGTAACCTTTTTTACATAATTCATAAAAATTTTGTAAAACTACATTCAGTAGGAGAGCAGAGTTTTCACAATATCTGCCGCTCTCTCAAAACAGCTAGAAAAATTTGTAACGTACCAACGCCTTTTAATCAGCATTACCAGGATGCCCCATGGACTTTTTTCAAAATTAAATATTGTATTTTCTAGAACTCATGCCTATCTTTATTTATTGGAAAAGCTCGACATCGTGTTTAAAAAACTTAAGAAGTTATGTGCCCAAAATTAAAAAAAGTGTAACGTACCAACAAATGGAATTGCCCATATTTGATTTTCCATAAATTTTTTTAACTTCGAATTTAAAAAATTTTGTTTTCCATTGAACGCAGAAAACTCGTAGCGGGGGTCAAAGTCCCAGGGGATAGATTTGCTACGGGTCTGAACTATTCCCAAAAAATACCAGGACTACTCCCTTTTGATTTTCCAGTCAATTCCTTTCACTGTATTTTTAACATTGAGTATTCCTTCTGTGGTCAATTAGAGACTAATTGTGCCATTTGTACGAGCTGGTATTTTTTTAACATACAATTCTTCTAGAGTTCTTGTTGCTTCTCAAAGTCTTGACAATATTCAGGACTCTACGAGTTGAAGGGCCCCCTATACTCTATGCTTGGGATGCCATACTATATGCCCTACATTGAGGACTCACCCGGCATT